>CM028751.1:10486400-10678876 GCA_016801395.1 Leptodermis oblonga | reverse complement strand
GAATTCAAATTATGAATTCGGTTTTAGAATTGGTTTTCGAATTTGGTATCCAACTCGAAAATCGAATTGGGATATATGATTTATATTTTTTTAATTTTATACTTCTCATTTTGCTCTTCCTATTTCCTTCTTCCACCTTTCTTTCATTTTCTTCTATTAGCCATCAAGTTTTTGGGAGAAGGATATGGTGGTGTTGAGTGTTGTTGTTGGATGGTGGAGGTTGTGGATCTGGGAAGGGGCGACAATGGTAGATCTGGAACTGGACGATGCTTCTTCTCTTAATCTATTTTCTTTATTCTCTTCATTATCTTTCTTTCTTTACTCTTCCTATTTCCTTCTAACATATCTCTTTCATTTTCTTCAAAGCCTTACTCTGTTAAACTATTAATTTTGGAAACAAATTTGTGAATTTGGTTTTCACGGTCCAAACCAAATTCGAACTGAATTCGAATTACGAATTCGATTTGGTTTCTTTAATTTCAAAACGAATTAGGTTCGGTTTTCGAATTGGCCAAAAAAAATTTAAATTCGAGGAAACCAACCTGTTGGGTTTCAAATCATTTTTAAGAAACAAGGTTCCGAAACTTGGTTTCAAACCAAGACTGAAACCTAGGTAAATAACAAGGTTTTCAAACCGATTTTATTCTCAAGACTTTTTTTTTTTATTTTCTACTCAATTTCCAGTCTAATTTTATTTTATTTATCTTAAACCAAGTAAAAATTTTATTTCCGATAATTTTTTAAAAATTTTCAAAAAATATTGACACTTAAAATGAGATCTAAAAAACTATTCTTCACATCTAAAACTATTAATTCTAAAATAATTGGAGTTATATTGTAATTAATAATTACCCGTAATATTAACTCGCGATAATTATAAATTGAATAAATATTAGCTAAATTCATCTAACAATTCAGACAATGACAACGATACTTATAAATATTTCCCTGTATTGTTAGAGAAATTAAATTTGGTCAAATCATACATTTTAAAGTCAATAGCAAATAAATTATATTTGAAAGTCCTCCAACAGATGGTTCACAATTTTCCTGTGCAATTGTGACATTTGATTTATCCTCACCTGAGACTGATTCACCTACATCGGGTCATTCCCATTCGTATCATCATCAATCACCACATTCACATCATTCTCCTCGTTATCAGCAAACACTACAAAAATCTCATTTGGGGGATTGTTATCTTTAATTAAATTATTGATAATACAACATGCCACTACAAATTTGGCCTGACTTCTTGCATCATAACTAATTATCGAACCCGAGAGAAAGTGAAATTTACTCTTCAACACTCTAAAAGTGCGCTCCACTATATTTCGCACTTGTGCATGCTTATGATTGAATAACTCCCTGACCGAGTTATAATGTCCGCCCCGTTCCCAAAATGCACTAAGGTAGTATTCATGGTCACAGAACGGGGCTAGCATATTTATGTATGCCGAATCCACTGCATAATATTTATGTATGCCGCTTGCAAAACTGTTGCATCATATGCACTACCCCCAAAACTAGCCAAGACAGACACAAAATGCATATCATGATCAACAACAGCTAATACATTTTGAGATACTTCACCTTTGCGATTTCAATACTGTACTTGTACCTCACTTCTAGCCCAAGCGTCGACATGCGTACCATTTATAGCGCCAACACACCTCTACAATCGAATAAACCATATTTTAATTACTAGTGCGATAAAATTAAAACTAACATTGTCATTAGAGAAGTACGTGTTAAATATCTAAACTCAACTTTTCTTCAATTATTTGAAATAAAACAATTAACAATAGAAATTAACAACACCACTTCGAAATAAGACCACAACTAACCTTGAAATATGAGAATAGATGTTTCCTTCATCAGATCATGTAATGAACAGTGTTTTGATATCGCGGGACAATAACATGCGCACTTACTTTGGAAATAGCTGCCCTTACATCCCTGATAACACGAGAGCATGTAGAAATGGAATGTTGAAATCTATCTGTTAGATCACGCATGTGTTTATCTCTGGTTATGCACATCAGAAACATAAGAAGTGCTTCTTTTCTTGATGCGTCTTTCTCTTTTTTTTTTGAATAAAATCCATCCGAATAGAGTCTCACAAGGATGGCATCAAAAGTAGGACATGTTAGGTGCTTATGCTCATAAAGGTTGAGCGGATGACGAGAACTTCACATCCACTTTATGTAATCCTTACCTGATAGAGATCAGTCATGCTGGAACATTCTATGAGGTCGTTGAAGACTTTGCAACCTGCTCATCTCTTGTAACAAACTTCTACCAGCTTTTGCGTAGCAAGACGGATCCAAAGTCTTCAACGACCTCATAGAATGTTCCAGCATGGCTGACCTCCATCAGGAAAGGATTACACAAAGTGGATGTTAAATTCTCGTCATCCGCTTAACCTTTATGAGCAGACGCGCTAACACGTCCTACTTTTGATGCCCTCCTTGAGAGACTCTATTCGGGTAGATTTTATTCAAAAAAATAGAAGAGGTATCACGAAAAGAAACAGTTCTTATGTTTCTGATGTGCATGGCCAGAGATAAACGCATGCGTGATCTAACAGATAGATTTCAACATTCTACTTCTACATGCTCTCATGTTATCAGGGATGTAAGGGGGGGCCATTTACAAAATGAGTGCGCGTGTCATTGTCCCGCGCAATCAAAACATTATTCATCCGATGGAGGAGATATTTATTTCAAGGTAAGTTGTGGTCTTATTCCGAAGTGTTGTTTATTTCTATTGGCAATTGTTTTATTTCAAATAATTGAAGAAAAATTGAGTTTAGATATTTAACACGTACTTTTTAATGACAATGTTAGTTTTAACTTTATCGGTTAGCAACTAAAATATGGTTTATTCGATTGTAAGGGTGTGTCAGCGCTATAGATAGTATGCTTGGGCTAGAAGTGAGGTACAAGTACAATATAGAAATCGCAAAGGAGAAGCATCTCAGAACGTATTAATTGTTGTTAATCATGACATGCGTTTTGTGTTTGTCTTGGCTAGTTTTGGGGGCAGTGCAAATGATGCAACGATTTTGCAAGCGGCAATTGATAGCCACCTCGATCATGTATTTCCAATGCCCCCTCAGGGTAAATATTATGCGGTAGATTCGACATAGAGAAATATGCATGATTTTCTAGCCCCGTTCCGTGGCCATGAATACCACCTTAGTGCATTTCGTGGACGGTGAGGACATTTTGACTCGGTCAATGAGTTATTCAATCATAGGCATACACAAGTGCGGAACGGAATGTAGTGGAGTGCAATTTTGGAGTGTTGAAGAGTAGATTTCGCTTTCTCTCGGGCTCGATGTTTAGTTATGATGTAAGAAGTCAGGTCAAATTTGTGATGGCATGTTGTATTATCGATAATTTGATTAAAGATAACAATCTCGCAAACGAGATTTTCGCAGGGTTTGCTGATAACGATGATGTGATTGATTAGGATACGAATGGGAATGACCTTATGGACGTGAATCAGTCTCAAGCGGGGAAAAATGTCACAATTGCGCATGAGCATTGTGAACCAATTGTTGAAAGACCTTCAGATATAATTTATTTGCTATTGCCTTTACGATGTATAATTTCTTCTACAATACAAGGGAATATGTATAAGTGTCATTGTCGAATTGTTGGATGAATTTAGCTGATATTATCGTGGGTCAATATTACAAGTAATTATTTATTACAATACAATTTCAATTATTTTAGAATTAACTGCATTTATTTTTTTAATCTAACAATAATAGTTTTAGGTGTGAAACATAGTTTTTTAGATCCCATTTAGGTGTCCATATTTTTTGGGAATTTTTAAAAAATTATTGAAAATAAATTTTTTTATTGGTTTAAAATAAATAAAATAAAATTGGACTGAAAATTGAGTAGAAAATATATTAAAAAAATATCTTAAGAATAAAATTAGTTTGAAAACCTTGTTTTTTTACCCAGATTTCAGTCCAGGTTTCAGAGCTTTGTTTCTTAAAAATGGTTTGAAATCCAATGGGACACAAACTTGATTTCAAACCATGACTGAAACCTAGGTAAAGAACAGGCCCTCAGTCAATTTTATCATCAGTGACAAATTTTTTATTAAATTAGGAAACTCGCGAATTAAACAAGTGCTAAAAATTATAAAATAAATAAGAGTAATGATACACAACTTAACTAATCTCCTCAAGCAAGTGAGGTGTCATGCATTGATTGGTTATACTTTTATAAAATAATTATTAATATAACATTATTGACCAATAAATGCATGACATCTTACTTGCTTGAGGAGATTAGTTGAGTGGTATATCATTACTCAATAAATAAATTGCTCTACAAAATTAAGGATTAACCATAGAGAGAAAACTCCGGCAAAGTGTCTAATTGGCAATTAGTTATGTATGAAAGAAGAATTATTAGTCTATTTGTATGTAAATGTCATAGATGGTCATTTCTTAGGGTCTGTTCTTTTTGTTTCGTTTTAAAAACGGTTTTGGTTTCAACAGTAAATTTAATATATTTTAATCATATTCCATCATTTCTAATACAATTTTTTACTATTCAGCATCTATTTTTTATATTTTCAATACACTTTTTACATTATAAAATTATGAAAGAAGAATTATTAGTCTATTTGTATGTAAATGTCATAGATGGTCATTTCTTAAACATTCATAGTTTTAAAATACTCTTAACATTACAAATTTTGACCATTTTGGGTAAGTTTTATCTAGATATTACATTTTATAATCCTATTCTTGTAATCTCAATCTACTACCTCCAAAACAATCATGTTTAGGGTCCAATCTAATTTGCAATGAAACATTAGAAATTAGTCAGAATGGCCACTTATTCTACTTTATTTTTCAGATTAGCCCAGCTCTTTTTATTTTCGCTTTCAGACCCGTATCTTCTTTTGCACTGGTTCTGTTCTACCCTTCTTCTCCACGAAAGGCTTCCGGTGAATTTCCGCCGCCTTCGCCTCCTTAGCTGTTCACTGCCACCACTTTCATGTGATATCTTTTCTCAAATTTAATCTTCCTCTTTCTAAAACCTACTGGAAATACTCTCTAACACAATCTCTCTTGGACGATTTCGATTTCCACCACCTCTAGGCTCCATGGTCTCCGACATCATTCTCTGTGCACAGGTCGACCCTATTAAAATTCACGTGAATATGTGTGTGTGTGTTTTTTTTTTTTTTAATTTTTTAAAAAATCTATCTGGAATTTGGCTCCTACCGTCTACTAATGATCTTTTTCTGGCATTAGATGTGGTATCCGGCTTTTGTTCCCCTGAGGATGAAAGATGGTTTTCCTGCTATATTTATTTCACTGAGCATCTGATTAATCTCTGTTTATCTCAGTTAGATTTGTAGCATCCATATGGGAAATGTTTGAATTGAACTATTATATATGCACAGCAAAATTCCCACTGCTTCCACTCTAATACTTGTTTCCTTTAACGATTACAATTAGTGGACATTCTTTTGTGGAAAATCTTCCTTGTCTATGAACAAAATAATCTACGAATGATATGTTTGTGATTATCTCACTTCAAATATTTCCTGATTTTGGTTGATCTTTTGATTATATGGTCACTTTATCTTCCCTTGATAAGAATGACTCAGAATAGTTTCCTTTTAGCATGTGGGAAGTTCATGTGGATTAAATGAGTGTTTAAACTAGTAAATTTTTTTTGTTCTTTGACGTTTTGTTATCATCTAAATGCATCATTATCTAATGAGTTTTGAACTTTGTGGGAACTTTAATAAAAAAATTATACTTTATTATGTTTGATGTGTCATTCAACTGAAGGAATTGGACGATATGCAGAATGACATTAGAGGCCTGGATGACTCACCCTTTGGCTTTGGACGTGGTGGGCATAAGCTTTCACTAGAATCAGGCGACTCATTGGTTTAGTCTGCAGCGAACCGGAAATTTCTGACTTTCATATGAACCAATTCAGTTTGAAGCAAATACATGCATTCACCATCCGCAATGGAACCAACTTCAGCAGTTTTTTGATATCCAAATTGTTAGAAACTCTGGACCTTCAATATGCACGCAAAGTACTTGAGAATACACCAGAACCAAATGTTTTTCTCTACAACAAGCTCATTCAAGCCTATTCTTCTCGCGGCTCTCCCCTCCAGTCATTGTCACTCTATGTCCAAATGCAGCATAAAGGTATCTTACCCAATGGACACTCCTTCAACTTCCTCTTTAGTGCTTGTACCAACCTTCCTAGTCCACTTAGTGGACAAGCAATTCATGCCCATTTCATTGAATTGGGTTTTGAAGTTGATATATATGCCTCCACTGCATTGATCGACATGTATGCTAAAATGGGCTTGGTGCATCTTGCACGGAAACAATTCGATGGGATGGAAAGGAAAGACTTGCCCACTTGGAATGCCTTGATTGCAGGGTATGCTAAGAGTGGGGATATGAAGGGAGCTTTGTGCTTGTTTTCAGAGATGTCTTTGAGAAATGTAATCTCTTGGACTGCAATTATATCAGGCTACTCACAGAATGGCAAGTATGGAGATGCATTGGCAATGTACCTTGAAATGGAGAAAGATCAAGGGGCGAAGCCAAATGTAGTGACCATAGCTAGTGTTCTTCCTGCTTGTGCCAATCTTGGAGCTCTAGAAGTTGGGCAGAGGATTGAAGCCTATGCAAAAGCCAATGGATACTTGAAGAATATGTTTGTGTGCAATGCCCTTTTGGAAATGTACGCTAGGTGCGGTAGATTAGACACAGCAATGCGTATCTTTGATGAGATTGGCAGAAACAGAAATTATGCTCTTGGAATACCATGATAATGGGAATGGCTGTCCACGGTAAATGCAAAGAGGCTTTGGATCTTTTCGACCGAATGCTGTTAGAAGACATTGTGCCCGATGATGTCACATTTGTCGGGACAATCTTGGCATGCACACATGGTGGCATGGTAGCCAAGGGTCGAGAGATCTTCAAATCAATGGAGAAGAAATTTTCCATTACTCCTAAACTAGAACACTATGGATGTATGGTTGACCTCTTGGGTCGTGCAGGACGACTCCAAGAAGCTTATGATCTTATACTGAGCATGCCCTTGAGACCTGATTCTGTTGTTTGGGGAACAATGCTGGGGGCCTGTAGCTTCCATGGCAATGTGGAGCTCGCTGAGAAGGCAGCCGAAGCACTTTTCGAGTTGGAACCATGTAACCCAGGAAACTATGTTATTCTTTCTAATATTTATGCATCAGCAGGGAGATGGGATGGTGTTGCCAAGATGAGGAAGCTGATGAAGGGCTCCCAAATAATAAAGGCTGCTGGGAATAGCTTCATTGAGGAAGGAGGCCAAATCCATAAGTTCATTGTTGGTGATAAATCTCACCCAAAATCTGATCAGATTTATGCATTGTTGGATGATGTGCATGTAAAAATTGAACTATGTACTACTGATGCTGACTCTATTGCTGAAGATTTATGCACTACACAAATTATATGACAATTTTTCTTCGTAACTGATTTTGATACTGAGTTTTCTTCCCTAGTTCCGGCTGAGGGAAAAAGAAAGACTCCCAAAAATGAATTTTCTGTGTAAATTGAGCTGAACTCTTAATTCAAGAATTTTTTTTTTTTTTTCTAGAAGAATGACATTTTTAGCACTAAAAGTTTGGGCTGTTTGCAATTTTGGTATTAAAAATTTACTCAGTTCCAAACTTGTGCTTTATATATTATATTTTGTTGTATTTTTAATACTAATACAACATGTTTTATGTAGTCAAACCGAAGTCAACGGTATTTTATAGTATTTTACAATTATACAATTTTGTGGGGTTGAAAATATAATTTTTCTAATATAATTTTCAAAATATTTTCTTCCTCCCCAGTCGGAAGAAAGCTTGTACGTGGACTGAGGACAAAAAAAAATCGCAAAAATATTTTGGAAATAATATTAGAAAAATTATCTTTTCAGTCCTACAAAATTGTAGAATTTGTAAAATATTCCCAAATTACCTTTGACTTTGGATTGACTACGTAAAACCTGATATAGCAGGTATTGGTACTAAAAATGCAATAAAGTATAAACATAAAGTATAAGTTTGTAATTAAATAAACTTTTAGTATCAAAGTTGCAAACAATCCAAACTTTTTTTGTTCTAGTAACTTTTCCTACTAGGTAAGATTTAGTCTTTCCTTTGTCGAAGTATTTTGTCTCCATTGTTGAAGTGTTTGTTTTGGTTTTTTTTTTTTTTTTGTGTCATTAGTTTTAGATCTATACAAATAAGAAATTGATGTTGTTGTTAAGGTAAAGTTTCTAGGGACAGATTGTTCAATTTTAACTTTTATCAATTGTGACAATTTTAACATAGTAGTAGTTATTTATGCACAATATTCATGCCATTATTTATTGACTTACCTGTTCTTTACGTTTTGGTTTGAGTTTTAGTTTTGGTTTCAACAGTAAATTTAATATATTATAATTAGTTTTCATCATTTTTAATACAACTTTTAATTATCAGCTATACATTTTTACATTTTTAATACATTTTTTGTATTATAAAATTATTTTTCAAAAATCAAAACTCAAACTTTCAATAAAGAATATACTCTTAATGATAATGTTTCTTTTTTCATGCAATGTAGTAGTGCAGGACCAATTTGTAAGGTCTTTTGATCCCTTCAACTATCATAAATATAATTTACTTATTTATTGGGGAAGAAAAAACACAAGGAAATTGTGCTTTCGCTACATAGACCACATCAATATACTGTATGTTCACAACAAGTACAACTACAAGCCTCCAAAAATTCAAGGCATGTTTTTTAAGTTTTAATTTTGGTCTCAGTTTTGATCTTAACAGTAAATTTAATATATTATAATCAGTTTTTATCATTTTTAATACAGCTTTTTGCTATTCAGTTATATCTTTTTACATTTTTAATACACTTTTTATATTATAAAACTATTTTTTCCAATCTAAAATTCAAATCAAAACTCAACCCAACCAAAAAGAACAGGCCCGTTAAGTGTTCAGAATTTGTCAATTTGATCACTTGCAGTACCGATTTTATTAATAAAAAATTAAAATGATCAAAAAGCCCCTTGGCCTTACTGCACTCTTTTTTTAAAATTTTATTTTACTTTTCCATCTTACAGCATTTGTCTTCTTTTTCCTCTCTTTTTCCAGCCAAAGCATCCGCTTCTGTTTCACAACCAGGTAATATATACCTTGTGCCTTGTGTTCTTCCAGGAATTTTCTTTGTGTCCAAAAAATAAAAATTATTTCTCTCCTTTCAGCAAAACATGACTTCAGACCATAACTCTTCCAAACACTTCTATTCCATATATTTCATAGCCATTTTTTCTTTGTTGATAAAAAATTAAGGTGCTGTTTGGACAAGTACTTCAAAAATATTTTTAGTGTTTTAAGAGTATAAAAAATTTTAAAATGGTGTTTGGACAAGAAATTGCAAAATATTTTTAAAAAATAATTTTAAATAAAATGTTTTTAAAGTATACTTTTTGAAGTACACTTTAAACATGTTTTATAAAATATTGACAAAAATTTAAAGTCATTTTAAGTTAAATTCACGGGTTGGCCTGTCCTTCCCCCTATCCACCCCAAACCCCGGACCCACCCCGATCTCGCCTCGACTTGCTCCACCCCGATCCCGGTCACACCTTCTGCGACCTCGGCTCCATCCCCGACCCGACATCGGCCCCATCCCCATCCGACCTCAACCTCTACCTCGCCCCAGACCTCGGCCCGACAGCCCCGCCTAGGTTTCTAGCTGGACCCCACCTTGACCTTACCCCAGCCTCGACCCCACCCCCGTTCCGACCTCGCCCCCAACCCCGAACCCAAACCCAACCACGCCTCGGCCCCGGCCCCGACCCCTACTCCAGACCCTGGCCCCGGCCTCGGACCAAACTATGCCCCGACCATGGACTCGGCCTCGCCCTTGACCCTGGCCCGGTAGCCCCACCCAGGTTTAGATCTCGGCCCCACCTCGACCTCACCCAAGCCTCGACCCCACCCCCGTTCCGACCTTGCCCATCCCTTAACCCAAACCCGACCCAGGCCCCGGGCCCGACCACGCCCCAACCCGACCCCTACCCCGGCCACGCCCCAACCCGACCCCTACCCCGACCCCAACCCCGACTCGAGCCTGGACCCAACCACTCCCAGGCCCCGGGGCGGCCTCAGACCCGACCACGGCCCCGACCTCGACCTCGACCCCGAACCTGACCCAACCCCAACCCAACCACTTCCCGGCACCGACCCCGACCCCGGACTAGACCACGGTCCTGTACCTGACCTTGGACCAGACCTCGACCCCCCAAGGCCCTGACCAAGCCTCGGCCCCAACCCCGACATGCCCTCGCCCGCCCCAGCCCCGTACCCGACCTTTCCTCGGCCCCAGCGCGACTCCGTCCGGGACCCCGACCCCTGTCCACCCAATTGGAAAAAAAATGGTTTATATACCTTCAACATAATTTTTATATAATTTCCCGTATCAAATATAATTTAAAATTTTTTAAAACTATTTTTAACTCAAAAAATGTTTTTGTAAAATACTTGTCCAAACACATATTTCATTAAAAAAAACTTCAAAAAATATTTGATAAAATGTTTTTGACCACTTCTATAAAAATGTTTTTGAAGTACTTGTCCAAAAGGACCCTAAAATATTGTTGTATCAAAGATGAAAGATCAAGATGAATACAACCCATATTGATGTCAACCTGCTCAAGCACCCGTCCGTTTGCCCAAACGGAAGGCACGCAACTTTGGGGCTGATTGGTTTTGGCTATCAAAGAATTCAATTGTTGAAGACCAAGTGTTTATGGAGCTTTAGGATGCATGCATGAAATTTGTCTCACAACTTTGATTAACAAAATTCCTTCATCGTAGCTGCTGCATGCGTGCAAAGTAAATGCGTAGTTTTATCACAATTAAAGTTGATTGGATTCAGCCATGAGAGATAAGTCTTGGTTTGGAGACTAATGGCAACGCATGCATGTGCAATTTGAGGAAGATTAAATTCAGCCTTTAAACCCCATTTGAGCAAGTGCCAAACGCCTTGCTGAATTTTAATCAATCAAGATTCAGCCCATGATGGAGCCAAGTCCAAGATGAATTGCAGGAAAATTGCTGAAATATGAAGGGTTTTCATGCATTAGAAATTTAGTAAAAGCTAGGCATCTCCTCCAAGGTGTTAACATTCGGTCAAAGGAAGCTGATTGGATTCATATTTGGTTGATCATATTTTGAGATTAATGGTCATGCATGCATATGCAATTTGAGGATTAATAAAATTCAGATTCTTGCCTACAAATGAGGCATTGAATTTCGGTCATGCATGCATGGACCAAGGAGAAGGCAATTCCAAGGAAATCTGCTTAACATTGATTACTAAAATGTGAAGAGTTTTTATGCATTTAAAAACTATGAAGGGCAGCTGAAAGGAGAAGTTTCGGTGAAAGGCAAGCTAAAGGAGGAGAACTAAAATTACTGAATTTCGAAAGCCCACTCAACCTTCATAATTGGTGAATTTGAAGAATCAATTATTTTCGGTCAATGAATATGGAATGACTTAGGAAAATTTGTTAGCTTCATTCTCTTTTCTAGAATAGTCTTTCTTTGCCTTTAAAAGGCTACCTATGTAATCATTTTAAAAACAGCTTGGATGAAATGTAATTTGTGAGTTTGTTAAAACTTTCCGAACTTATCAAGACTTCGTCTTGTGGCGTTCAAAAACTTATCGAACAATATTGGTGAGTTGTTCGTGGCGTTTCTATACTGAGGTTCTCAACATTGCACACTCGTGGGTCGAGGTTTTTATACCAAGGTTCCATTTTGTCCATTTGTTGGCAGGTCGAGGTTTCACCAACTAAAGGAACAACCCTTAGAACGGTCGTCTTTATTGTGTTTTAGTCCATCCCTGGGCTGGATCACATCACATATTTTAAGGTTAGTTAGTATTTTTACATACTTTAGAATTTAAAGTTTTTAGCTATTTACATACGGGTAAATAGGAGAAGAAAAATCGTGGAGAAAAAAAATTTCCCCAACCATTGTAAGGAAATATATATATATATATATATATATATACACCACGTGAGGGAGAAGCCACCTGGGGGTAGAAATACCCCAGGCGGCAGAAGGCTGGGGCGGTTACGACCCCACAGAGAAGCTACCTAGGGCCGTAACCACGCCAGGCTGCTGCAGCCGGGGGTTGTCGATACCCCAGACAGCGGCGGGTTGGGGGAAAATACTGAAATTCAGTTTAGCCGGAATAAGAAAACTACCATGCTCGCCTTCGGAGAAGAGAAAATAATAGGCCGCAGGAACCGGGGGAGAAGAATGGATAAGATGATGGGAATAGGCCGCCGGCTGCGCTGCTGGTCGTTTAGTTGAAGAAGCTGAGAAACCGGCTCTATTGCCTTCGATTGGCAAAGAGTAAAGAAAGAGAAGCAAATTGCCATTGCTTCTGGTAAAGAGGATTTTTTTGCTGCTGGTAAAATTCTCAAAAAAAGGACTTTAGCTGCTGGTCGTTTTTTTTCTGGGAAGTCGTTTGCTGCTGGAGGAAGAGGTTTGCGAAATGGGAAGTGCAAAAGAAAAAAAGAAAAGACAAAAATTGTTAAAAGGCTTTTTGGTAACTTTCATTGTTTAATAATAAAATGGGTACTGCATTAATGCATTTAACACCTCCGATAAATAAGAGTCAGAGAGAGAAGCTGCAGAGAAAGCAGAAATGGCGGAAGCTGACAACCCCTTGAAAATTGTACCCCATGTTGTCTCCATCCCTTAAAAGGCCACATAAACCCGATAGCCTCCATTTGTGCCAACGCTTGGCCTCAAAAGGGAGTCCGAATCACTTTCATCATAGCCAATTTCGACCCAAAACCAGTCGGAAAACAGGACGCCGTAGAGGCAGGGTTCTTCAAGATTCATTACATTCCTTGCGGAAGGCGAAATACCAGGGTGATTTCCAAGGGCTCTTGATCGGTGTGATTGAGAAAATGAAGAGCTCCAACGAGGACCCTTCAAACTTATGAGGTTCTGGCAAAATACTAAACTGGCCTAAAAAAAAATAATAATTAAATAAAAAATCATATATACTAACTTATTCGAGCATTTTCATACCCAGGACCCCTCCATATTAAAAGAAAAAAAAAAAAAAACCCTTACAAAACTGAATTACACTTCACAATTCACAACATAGAGACAAAGCTAAAATCTCTCATCATCCAATCCTTTTTATAAAGCCAAAATGCTAATTTTTTACACACAAGACATTAGACATACATCGAAATAAAATTAAAAAACTATAATTCAAGTCATACCTATAAAATAAATCCTTTATTTTTGTAATTTAGTAGCAACACCTCAATATTGGAAGTCAGATTTCAATAGTTTTAGTTTGAAATTTTAATGGAATGATGAAAAACCCTAGTTCTCAGTCGATGGAGATGATGAACAGCAGAGCAGAAGTCGATGGAGATGAAGAGAATGAAAAAGAAAATTGAGGCTTGTCTGCTGTAATTTCATACAACCAAAAAAAAAAGTAAATTAGGCTTTCATTTGGTGGAAGAGAAAAAAAAAAAAAAAGTTTCATATAAAAATTAGTTTGTGCTTAAAACTAATTATTTTTTATGAACTAAAGTGACTAACACATAATATTATATTATACTATTTTGAGACCCTTAAATTTGTGGGCCTTGGACAATCGGCCAAATGTCCAGGCCCAAGTGACGACCCTGCCTCCAAAAGTTCTGCTTTGGAAGTAGCTCTGCAGTTTGGGTTGCGAGGGCCTTGCCTTCCTTTTTCGCTGAATCTTGCGCTATTTTTGTGCTTGACTATCACGGCCACCAAGGGACGTTGCGAATTCTGCCGCCTGGGCTGTCGTCGGTGTCGATTCCTCCGGTGCCGGTGCTGGAGATTCGCGATCTTCCTTGCTTTGACTCCATTTCAAAGTTTGACCCACATGATGCTCTACAAAAGTACATTTTGCTGCCCAGTTTTCGAATGTTGAGAAAGCCAAATGGATCTTGGTCAACTCTTTTGACAAGCTGGAATTCGAGGTACGTTATCCTAATGCTGACTTTTCAGTTGTGTGCTCTTTGTTCCATTTCACTCTTTTATATAGTTGTCTGGACATGACCGGACATTGAACCAGTGAGGCCAAGGATTCGCTCGAACTGGAGGTTTGACCGGTTGAACCGGGCTCAAACCGGATGACGTCATATATATATATATATATATATATATATATATACACACTAGATGCGAGCACCGTGCATTTGCACGGTAAATGCCCAATATGCACGTAAATGCCCAAGAATATGGAGTTTGTGTATTCATAATATTTCAACCAATTGAATATATGTGTATAATTATGCCTCAATAATGTGTTAAATAAAAAACATAAATATTTGTTATGAGACGATATCTAATATAATAAAACTTTAAAAAAAAAAACCACTTAAAAATTATATTATTTTCGCGTCTTATTAATGTCAGTGTTAAAACTAATAATATTTATATATAAAAGTTATATTGATTTATCCGTACCATTTTGCCCTCATTAGAGTTAAAAACATTCTTATAATCCTCAAACTCATTCTAAAAGTTCATTAAGTATATAGTTCAAACCACATTTCCCTGTAAGCATTATTTTTCCAAACTATCAACTTATTGGTAGCTAACTTATTAATAAGAAATTGTTTGAAAGAACTTCCAATGAATAAACATATTAAAATCAATAGCAATTGGGTAATCTAGGTACAAAATTTTGAATAAATTGAATTATATATAATTATAGGCATCATTTATTCATAATTTGCATCCATAATCATTTGAACAGAAAATAAGTCATAAGAGCATATAAACACAAAGTTTTGCTAAACTAATACGATTCAGTATAAACATAAACATAATTAGCGGATCCATCACTGATGTTGGAATAAGAAAAAAAATATCAAAAGAAATGTATACCTCGTTTTCCATTGAACATGTAGGCCCTTGCAAATTTGAAGAAGAAATCGAGGGAAATTAGGAAAGATATGCATTTCAAAAAAAATTTCTCTCAATAATCTCTATCCATCCATTTAGAACTACTTTTTTGTGCATTGTGTATAAAGTTTCACTTAACAAACATGAATAGAGCTTATTTTTTGTTTATAAATGGAAGTTATATATAGGTTGGAAAGTGATCAACAAAGTGTCTATTCATTTTCTTAGTGTAAATTCCCAAGAATTTTCAAATAAATAATCATTTACTAATGGTATACCAAATGAAGTAAAATTGATGTGAATAATTTAAATAACCATATTATAATCAATAGTCTTATTAATTTTGAAAGTTATAGTAGAGGAAAGTCACAAGATTAAAAAAAAAATTAGTGAATGAAAATAATAAAAAATATATGTATAGAAATGAATTAAACTAATACACATTCATTTCACTCATTGTTATATATATATATATATATATATATATATAAACAAATGCATGCATCACATTAAAATTTTTATTAATAATAATACATGTATTAGTAAAAGATAAATTTATTTGTTCAGAATAAATATTTAATATTTTACAAATGCACTTTAGACATGTGAACTTAAATTACAACTTTATATTATTATGTTTATTGTATATATATATATAGGTATATATACAGTTATTTATATTTATATATATAGACACATGCACAAATGCATGCATCACATTAAAATTTTTATTAATAATAATACATGTATCAGTAAAAGATAAATTTATTTGTTTAGAATAAATATTTAATATTTTATAAATGCACTTTAGACATGTGAACTTAAATTACAACTTTATATTATTATGTTTATTGTATATATATATATAGGTATATATACGGTTATTTATATTTATTATATAGACACATGCATGACGTGCGCGTACTTTATATAAATATTATATATATATATATATATATATATGTATATATATGTTTCTATATATAAATAAAAGTGAAATAGGAAGAGTTCAATGCTTTTAAAATATAAAGTTTAATTTAAATTTAAGTTTGAAAGAATAAATGAAGAAATTAAAAATGATACAGGTGAGAAAAATGTTATTTAATTAATTAATGTGTAAAAATAAAATTCATACATTCAGTAAACACTATATATAAAAGTGAAGGAAGAAGAGTTTAATGCTCTTAAATTATGAAACTTAATATGCTATAAAAATTTTAAAAACTAATTAAAGAAGGTAAAAAGACAAAGGGAGGAAGAAATGTAATTTAATTAAATGACAGAAAATAAAATTCAGACCAAGGGTCATATAGAGATAAGTTTTAGGTTAGTTTAACTTATTAAATTCTAAACTTATGTGGCAGCCACGTGGCATTCAGGCTTATATGTAACATACAACTGGACCTTATGTGATTATGTGGCAGCCTTAACATTATTAAATGTTTAATATATGTGGCAGCCACATGGCACTCTAAAATCAAGTCTATCTTACTTTATATTATATAGGGTAGATATTGTCAATTTTTTATGTATATATATATATATATATCATTTTAAAATTCAATTCACAGTTCATGTTATTTATGAAGTAATTTTTTCTCTGTGCATTTATAAATAATTTAAATATTCTCAAAAAAGTAATGCACACTTAGTGAATACTCTCTTCATCCCTCTCAAAAAGAGTCCACTTTCAAAAAAAAAAAAAAAATCATTTAAAGAGTCTACTTTGAATTTGTTTACATTATATACCCTTACTAATATAACAATGTGTGGTTTACAATTAACCATTATTTTTAAAGTAAGGATATAAGTGAAAAATATGGTGGCAAATTACTTATTTAGGTGTTGTACCTCACAACCCATAATAAGTTATACAGATTTCAAAGTGGACTCTTTGAGAGGGACGAGGGAGTACTAATATACATAAAAATACTTCCTGTGTGTCAAACCTCCACCACCACAAGTGACTTCACCTAAAAATAAAAAGGGTAAATTACCTAAAACTCCCTGTGATTATTGAAAGTTATTAACCGGCCCCCTATCGTTTAAAAAGCTACAAAGAGCCCCTCTTAACTTTCGTGAACTATGTAAAGTGGACAAAAATGACCAAAATACCCACGCATCTAAACTTTCTTTGGTCATTTCTACAGTTTAGACGAGGGGGTATTTTGGTCATTTTTGTCCACTTTACATAGTTCACGAAAGTTAAGAGGGGCTCTTCGTAGCTTTTTAACAATAGGTGACCGGTTAATAATAACTTTTGCTAACCATAGGGGGTAATTGTGTATTTACCCAAATAAAAATAAAAATAAAAATAATTTGCGTTTATCCCGCGAAGCCCAATTAGTGAAGCTCCATAGGATCCGGCATACATGTGAAACCCAACTGACATAAAATAAATGGACTTATAGTTTGGGTTTGGGTTAGGATGATCCATAACATTTTCACATTGTGAAAGTAGAAAAATGTCATGAAAAATTAGAATTTGTCAAACATATACAGTGTACCTAGTACACTAAATCATAAATCTGTATATGTTGGAACTTATATGTGTATATATCTATAAATTTTGTAAAACTTTAAAGACCGCCATTAAATTGGACAAATCTTATAACAATGAGTTTGGTTTCAAGTTAACCACTAATTTTTCTATAAAACTCAAAAACTGAATTTTTACGCAGCACATATAAAATTACTCCCTCCGTTCCATTTTATTAGAAGAGTCAACTTTGTAATACTGAAAACGGTATTAGAAATTGGACATTTCTAATGAAACATAGAGAGTATCACTTTTTATAGGGAGAAGAAATCCCCACTTTATTACTCTTATGGTAGAGAATAAAACTAAATTAATATATATATATTATATCAAAATAATAGTAATAAAAATAATTTCCGATGGTGAGAAGATGATGAGTAGAGAAAAAAGAATAATAAGTTGGAAGACTTTTAAAGAAAGTAGAGAATTATAAGAGAGGAAAATATGAAAAGTTGTTAAAATGAACATGGCCTTTCAAAACACTGTTAAAGCGATTAATTAATGATGGGAAATTATACTCCTTCCATCTCACTCAAAGAGTCCACTTTCAATTAAAAATCTTGTCTCAGTCTATTTTAAATTTATTTACATTACATACTATTACTAATATAATAATATAATGTTCACAGCTAACCCTTACTTCTAAAGTAAAGATAAGTGAAAAATATAATAATAAATTATTTATTTTAAATGTTATATCTCATAATTTATAATAAATTATACATTTAAGTGATCTTTTTAAGTGAGAAAAAAAAATATAAATGGCAGAATGCTAATTAAGTGGAAATGGAATTACTAAAGAACCCACTTGTTTAGTTGTTCGTCACTTTTTCCCTTAAAGTCAAAAGTTGAAAAAGTTACCCCGAATCCAAAAAGATTTATCATCACATTTCCTATATAAAGTCTTTCTTCGAGTGGCGGAAGTTAAGGAAGATGATAAATGCACCAAATAGTGTCAAGTTTTTTTGGCACTACTAAAATTCCATTTCATAATTATCCTAAGTGGAATGTATATTTGGAATGCCACTTAGGGGTATTTTTGATATTTACTCTTGTAACACTATTTTAGTGGCAAAAAAACTTGATACTATTTGGTGCAAGTGTCATTTTCCGGAAGTAATTAGGACCGAGACAAAGGCTAGACCCTTGCAAAAAAAAAAAAAAAATTCCTTCCCATGTTTTGAAACTCGAACCAGAACCATTAATCGAATCGATCTAACTATGAACCGGTTGACGGCTCGATCCTTGATTTCCAACTAATTAATTCAGTTTTGAGTAGGAGATCCGATCAACTTTGATAAAACAAAAATTTTTAAAAGTTGAAGAAAAAAAAAAACCGATTGAACCGGAATTTGACTTGGGAGTCGACCAGATTTAAGCCTTTTTTTTTTGTAACGAAACCTTTTTTTTTTGTCTTTCTCTTCTCTTTGACATTTTAGGATTTTAACATAACTTTTGTAATTTTTAATATTTTTATCTCATAGCTTTCACTTTTACTGTATTTTAAAAGTATAATAGTTCTTTTTTTTTTCCGATACTAATACTTATTTATAATTTAAATTGTTTAGACGTTATTATGATGTTAACTAGTTAACTTTTTGTTGAGTTCGACCAGGTTAACCCAATGACTCTTTTGACTTCTTAGCAGGATCAATTCCTACTCCAATTCAATTCTAAAACATTGCTTTCTTCTATACTTAGCTAGCAAGGTGTGTTTTTTTGTATGCTAAACCTATATCCTGTTTTACTTTATTATCTTTTTAACAAAAAGATTCAAGTGTTGTGGCCAGTGGCGAAACTTGAATTTTAAAATTGAAGGGCCAATAGCAATAGGGCTAAATATTTATTTAATTTTTTATACTAAAATATAAATACTTATTTATAAAAAATAAAAAATAAAATAAAAAAAATTTCTTGTGGCACCAAACCTATCATTGTCCCCATGAAGTTCCGCCTTTGGTTGTTGCTCACTATGTATCTTATTGATTACTCACAACAACAAAGCAAATTTACTTATCACGAGAAGAAGGGGGAAAACGTGACAACATATAATTTATTTCGCTATCTTACAACACTAATAGAATACAAAAGTGGGATAGAAAATTTAAACTCGTTGGAGAAGGGTACGAGTTTGGTTTCTTAATGAAGAAGCAGTTTATTACAGCAGTTATATCTTTTGCTTTATGCGAGTAAGCGCAAAAGTGCTTCTTAATTTATAAACATTTTTATAATTAGCTGCTTGCTAATGGAGGAATTGATAAATATCATAGTATGTCTGAATAGCTAATACAATCACTATCCACTAGTACATAAATGATCAAAGAAGGCGCCCCTTTGGAGGCAGGTGTACAAAAACCCGCCTCCAAAGGGGCCGAAAAAGTCTTTGGAGGCGGGTGCAACATCCACCCGCCTCCAATAACTAATTATTGGGTGCAACATCCACCCGCCTCCAATAACACCCGCTCCACCCGCCTCCAAATCTTTTTTGGATAGCTCAATGGAGGCGGGTGAAGCCAAAACCCGCCTCCAAAGTGTTTTGCAAATTTTCCAATTTCATTATATGAAAAGGAGGCGTGTGCATTTTTGCAAAATTTTTAATAGTAGTTCAAAAACAAAAAAATTTTGGATTGTTAAAAATAATTTTAATAATTTTTCGGGATTCTCGTGAGGCGAAAAATTAGTAAGTAATAAAAATTACAATTTTTAGAAAGAAATATATAAATATATATTTTCTATTTTAATATGAAATACATAAATATATATAGCCTAGTGGTAAATTTAATATGCAAGAGTCAAGTGAATCTAAAGGCGCGAGTTCAATTCCTATCAAAGCCATAAAGTGAAAAAAAAGAAATAAAATTTTTTTTCAGAGGGTTATTGGAGGCGGGTGCAGTACTCCAATAACCCCCTAAGGGGTGTGCGGGCCCCTCCAAAGGGAGGCGCCCGCAGCGGATGGCAGCACCCGCCTCCAATGCCCCTTAGGACCCGCCTCCTAAGGGGCATTTTGTGGTAGTGATCACAGAAAAGATCATTGGAAGCGCCTATTTAGAGGCGGGTTACTACAAACCCGCCTCAAAAACTGAAAACACGGGATATTGGATGCGGTTTCCAAAAATCCGCCTCCAAAAAGTAGCGGCCATTGGCGGCGGGTGCCGGTATTGGAGGCGGGTGCCTAGTCGCAATACCCGCCTCCAATGGGGTTAATGGGGTTAAAAACCCTCCTCCAATAAGGTATTTTGTAATAGTGAATACTAATATTTTTCTCTGTATTTATCTTACTATTATTGTAAAAATTAACTTTAATTTTATTTAATTGAAAATATCATTTATCTCATTAACACACTACAATCAATATACTTTTTAATTCATGGATTAATTACACTAAAGAAGCGTACCTTTCCCACCACGCTTATTTTTTGGCAAGAGAAAAACACGAAACTATGGATACGTTTCTTGAAGATTAATTAATGATGAAGAAAAGGAAAGAAAAGGCCAATCCGGGAGATAAAGATGTATCAAATAAAGCACATAACACGCAGCTTCTTCCCTTCTCCCCCGGCCGATTGATTAAGGCTTTGAAAACGAACCCTATTGATTACGTACGAATAGATAGTGATCAACGTGCCCTAGTATTATTATTTTTTTTAATTTTTCGACAAGTAGATTAATTCTTTACAAAAACTTTGTATCAGACGGACGGGTCTAATTATCCAAAAATATTTATATCGAATTAACATTTAATGTGTCGCAGTTATCTTTTGAAACACGCGTATTGCGCATGTTGTATCCCGCATTAAGTATAGATTTTAATGTATATATATCATGTGTAATTGTTGATGTAAAGCAGTTATGAGTTAATTGATGATGCATCATGTGTAATGTATAGCATATAATATAGTGTATGGCCTCTCATTTATCATGTAGAGCAACTTATGTATCAGAGTTAGGTTAAAACAACAAGTATGGCTTGTAAAAAAAAACACATATATTAATTTCACGGGCTAAAGATCACTCGTAATGAAAAAACACGTCTTAAATTAGCTACTGAAATACAGATATCGTAAAGATTCCCCTCTCGTAATTCTTTAAAGAAGAATGTGATTACGTGCAATTTTGGATTTCCTCTTCCATTGACGTGGCTGCATGCATGCCTTCCAGATTCCGATCCAGATCTTTTGGCTAATTAATTAATTAGGTCTGTATCAGTATATGCATGGAAGGGATCATATACTATAGTTAATTAATTCCACGTTAATTTACAAATAAGCAAGTCTTTAATTTCATCACTCACTCATAATTATTATATACTGTACTCAATCTTAATTTTATTAATCTCTTGATATTAAAAAAAGAGTTTCATTCAATATAAAAAATACGACACCTTTTTTTCGAAAAAAACAAAATAATATGGAGTATCAAAATTTTTAATTTAAATTTTTTTTTCCATTTTCCTAAATAGAATAACACTTTAATTTATTTTAAGGGTTCCTTAATTCGTCACAATCCTCTCAATAATTAGAGATTTATTTTGGCTTTTTGTGGTAAGCTAGTGACAGATTAGGAGGAGGCAAACCGGTGCAGTTGCCTCTCTTTTCACCAATAAGTAAGAGTATTATTAATTAGTACTGAATTTTCCCCCCTACAAAATTTCACCTGTCAATTTTTCCAAAAATCTCACCTGACTTTCTGCATTATACTCTTTAACCTCCTCTAATATTTAGTTCTGATTTCGCTACTATTTACAACATGCATGAATGTTGTATCGTGTTAATATAGCTAAATTATTTATCATTAATCCTTTTCATATGTAATTCAAGATACCTTTAATGGAATATATATATATAAATGGGACCTTATATCAATTGTTTCTATATGGCCTTTACCTTAGGGCAAGTTGGATGAGAGCATTGATAGCTATGGAGATAAGCTCTTGATCGATCATATAGAAAACAATCTTCTCGATTATCTATGCATCAGTATATGCTTTTCTTGGGCTCACAAAAACCTGCTCAATCTTCTTTTCTCAAAGTTTTACTTTAAAAATTGTCAAGTAGAAGTACATCATTTTCGATACCCCGTATCTTACTTTTAACTAACTCGTTTCTTGCCTCGTCTTTCTAAAAATAATTAAAATTATATAATTTCTCTGTTCTAAATAATCAATTTTGTATTATTAAATAATAATATAAAGTGACTTTTTGAATAAGATGAAAAGGATATAAAATTTTCCTCTAAGAAAAATTATATACCGGTACACAATGTTTCAGTTAATTACATCTTGGTCATTCTAGTTTTTATAATTTCTTAAGAGACCCGGATACTATTTTATAGGATATGATTTGCGTAACTCAAGGACTAAAATATTATATTTTTGTATTGTCAATGGTCTTAATTTTTAATCTTTTAAAACTAAAAGGGCCAGAATGTAATTAAATACTATTTTAATTATCAACTTGTATTTAGGAAGTACCTCACTCACCACCCTTGCCGACATTACTCACTCTCTGGGTATTGTCTTTTTGGTGCAATTTGTTCTATAAGAAGATCTTCTCTACATTAATTAAGAGGGGAAACACAAGTTGGGAGAGGAGGCTAGGATTTGATGTAATTAATGGGGATAATTTTTTTAAACGATCACGTTCGAAAGACACTAACCCGACACGATATAAATAGATATATATATATTTTGTGGTGTGTTCGCAGATTAAATTAGTTAATATGAATAATGCAAGTGATTAAACAGGTAATATTAGGGTTAAGAAAGTCGACACCTAAATTTGTCAATCCAAAATCGTAAACCTAAAAATGAATAATTTCTAAATGAACACAAAATAAACAAGGATAAACATTGACCAGTTTGTGATTCAAATAGGTCACGCAAATAATTAAACAGCCCATGATGAGATTGAAAAATATCGACACAGAAATTCGACAACTCAAATATGATACGAATTGTCACCCTTATTTGTGATACGGTGATTAAATATGGTCATACAATCTAACAAGAGATACTTTAGTAACTAAATTTGATATGTATATATATTTTTTTTTCCTATATAGTCATAACTTCTTGTTTTAACATACTGTCATACTTCAAAAGTTAAAGACAATAATTAGAAGTTAAACTCAGTATTTAAAAAGGGTACAATATACAATCTATTTTAACACCTAAATTTTGTAGATGCAATACTTAAGAAGTTAAACACATACTTAAGAAGTTAAACACAATATTAATGCAACACCTAAAAATAGTATGCGATACTTTGACACATAAATTCGACACACAATTATTTTAACGTACACACAATATTTTAAAATCTAAATTTAATAGTAACACGTAAACAAATTTTTACGTTATAATTAAAGCAAATGAATCTGAATGGGATGAAGAAAATTAACCGACAAATTTCGGCTTGATCTTTTCACAATCACAAAGAAAGATGATTAACGAACATACGTTAAATTAGTTTACTTTGCGTCTTAGATTTAAATTAGGTACCAGATCCCAGATTTTTAAGGCAGAATTCGTTGCACCCCCCGACAAAACCTATCTTTTCCAAATTCCAACCCTAGCTTATTGCCTTACATTTTGGGCAATCATTTTTCGTACTCGTCGTCATTAACTAATGGGTCCACTTTAAATAATGTACAACTTATTATGAATATTAAGGTATAACACTTAAATTAGCTAATTTGACACTTCTTATTCAATTTATGTCCCTACTTATTAAGTATGGACTAATTGTGAATCACATTATGTTACTAAGGATAAGAGAAGTAAAAAATTTGAAAATAGACTCTTCTATTAGAATAAAAAATATTTTTCAAAATGGACCCTTCTAATGAAACGGAGAGAATACGTTTTTCAAGTTTTAACCCAGTTGGCATATTGCTATAATGCAACCACTATATTATTATTTTTTGGAAAATGATTAGGAGAGCGAATATATAGAGTGAAAGTGTAAAGTGAATGATGTAGCATATATGTTAGTTACATTTGAAAGTTTTAGTTTTATATTGATCTCCAATAAATTTTTGTGATCTGAATGTCATTCGGTCACTTTATAATTTCATTCAAAACTTTCACTGAGCGTATTATCTCAATTTTTTTCCTGTTAGAATCAAACTCGTATTCATGTTTAAAGAAATGTATTTTACAATTCAATTACCTAATAACAGTGATATCTATATATGAAACGGTTGAAATTCAGCTTAATTAAACCTATACAAATTTAAACAATTAATTCATACCGATCTAAACAGTATAATGAGAAATTACATTTACGCTGAACAAAACTCTTACTAAAGTATGAATTAAATCTCGTATTTTCTACTGGTCATCCGTTGAAAACCTCAAACTAACTGAATTTTCGTACGAAGACAAAAAAACTCTTATTTATTTATTGGGATGGTAAACCACTTATTCTTATCGAGAGAGATACCTATTTTTAGTAGTTTAAATAATAGCTAGATTCGACGATCAATTCTCCAAAAAATTATTGGAAATTAATGTTAGTTTAGTTATAAATCACTCTCACTCCTTTAAAATAGTATGATCGGATCGGATTTCCCTTTCTAATATATAATAATATATTTAAAAATAAATAATGGAAATTTCAAATATTGAAAAAGACAAATGATCAAAAGTAGTTATGCAGTTTTGTTTTATCTCGAAATATTTTATCCTTTTGAACTTGGGTAGTTTAGGCAGTTAAACTGCCCATAATAGAAAGCTGAAAGCTCCCTTCGTAGCCAGCTAGTGTTTTCTTATTACTATGTAAATTAAATTCCATTTCGCTATTAAGAATAAACAAGTAATACAACAATGAATTTAGTGCATGAAACTCTATATATCTAACTTGATATATAGAAAATAAATTTTAATTCATTAATAAGAGATGTAAACTCTCTCTTTCTTTCTTTTTTATGTGAAGTCTGTTGATATAGTTTGTATTTGCAGAAGGAACGTGCGGATTCGAGACCAAGTTTCGACGTCGAAGATGGGTCTCAAACCCACTGAGTGCTAGTTGCTGAAGTTGAAAGCTTCTGTCTGGTCTGAGAGACCAAGTTAGATGTCGAACGTGGGTATCAAAGCTGCTGCGCCAAAATGTCCGTTAAAGTTGATTATCAAGAGATCGCTACTAGTGTGGCTAAGACACCTAGTTCGGTGTTGAACTTAGCTGTCGAACCATTTTCGAAAAGAATTGATTTTAGTTTTTCAGTTTTCACATTGCTTCGTTTGAACGAGCATATGCGACTGTTTATGAACGGATTTGTTCAAAATGACTCTCAACTAACTCTAACGGCTAGTGGCTTACTAACTCTATAAATAGGGGTGTTCACATGATATACAACACGAAAACACACAAACAACTCTCAATCTTGTGCATATATTCAAAGACTGCGCTACTTTAATATATGTTCGAAGCTATTGTATTTTAGGAGAATCTTGTCATTATCTCAGTTTAGCAAAGATAGTAGGGGAAATAATTATCTAACGATAGTGTTTCACGTCTTAGATTCATCTGTTATTGCTTTGTGCAATTCACAGATCAATTCACTCCGTTTCTTATTTCCTTAAGTGTTCTTTGTGGTATTTGAAGTTTGGCATGAACTCATACCGGTTTATTGAAAACATTTTGATAAGTAAACAAAGAAACGAAAGAGAAGTAATAAATCTTACCTCTAAAAATAATATTCTAGTATGAATGTGATGTGCATAATTTATGCCTGTGAACCTGTGTGCATATGCATATTTATTTTTAATTTTTTTTCTAATTACGAAAGAAAGCAGCAGACAGACTAATTTGGACGATATTCCCCATTGAGTAGCTTTAGGCGATTTAAGTTAAGGAAAATTTCTATTATTGAGGTAGATTAAAAATTTAAATAACGCATGGATAAATCGGGGGAAGATTGGGGTGGTGAATAATGGGAGGGACGTCTTGTAATTTTGGGGACATAAGTTCGTAATTCTGGGGTGGTGAATAAGGATCATTTTGGAATAATATGAACAATTTTTTTAAATGTTAAAATAAGACTTAGGCTTCGTTTGATAACCAAAATTCAGTACTTAAAATGAATGATTAAGAGCTTATTCGTATTAACTGTGTTTGATAACAGTTAGTCATAAGTCTTAATGAATTAAGTGGTTCTGAAGTTAAGTGTTTAATCGATTAAGTGTGTTTGATAACGAAAAACTCGAATAACTTAATTAAATAAGTGGGTCTGAAAAACAAGATAATTCCTGCCTAACAAATAAGTGATGAGCGAATTACTTATTACTGAATCTAAATCGACAAAAAATATTTTTTTGATTTAAATTTTCTCACTTTTTGTATCATTATTTCTTTTTTTATGTTTTTAACACTTTTTAAATTTCATCAATTCAAAAAAATAATCAAAATAAATTAATTTTATAACTATAAAAACATAAAAAAATAAATTATCATCTAATTTTATAACTTTATTAAAAAAATATATAAATTTAATTTAAAAATAAAATAAATTTTTTTATTTTTAATAATTTAATAAGATTCAGAGTTCAATTTTCACATTCAGACTTCAGATTTCAGACTTCAAACATAATTTCAGATCTTAAATTTCAGATTATATCAAACAGCGTCATCTGATAAATTCATATTTCAAACTTCAGACTTAAGTTTTCAGACATAAGTTTTATCAACGAAGCCTTATTTTGAGATAAAATTTGGAAAGTAAAAAAGACACTTGTTTTGTGACCAATTTAGTATAAGTTAAAAGGAAAAAAAAAAGAAAAAGAAAGAACTACTAATTATTAACTTCAACGTTTTTTTTTTTCAGAGGGGAAATCACAATTGTATGCGGCGCGGGCTAGTGGGTTGGACTCATGAGTCAATCCCGTAGCATCGGGCGACCCGGAATCCGAACCGAAAACCGGCAGGGAAATTATGTCGGCCTCAACCGGTCTAATGGACCCATCTTTTCATCAACCTTTTGACCATTTTGCTATAAAGTGTTCCGCGTTATTCCGCAACAATAATGATCATGTTTGATAGTATTTACCTGGGAACTAGTGCTGGTCAAAACACGCGGGTCCGATTTGGTTCGGTTTTTTTTTTTTTTTTTTCTTCGTACACAGCTGTGGGTCCAGATCCGGTTTGGTTCTCTCTCAATTTTGAATTTTCTAAACTTAAAACTTGTAAAATTATAATGCTTATTGGCATAAGTCAGGGTTGACAAACCAATCTTAAGGAAAACTGATTAACCACTCTCGCAACTCTTTGTTTTGTTATTTTTTCTTATTATTATTATATTATATAACAAATTAAACAATAAATCATTTAATATTTTTTCAATTATATTAATAATTTTAAATTACATCACACATGTATTTCACAATCTAAACAAAATTTAATTTTTTTATATAAATGTACAAAGAATTGATGTAATTTAACTGTATATATTATTTTTTATATAAATGTACAAAATGTAAATACTATATACTGTAAATAACATTTTAAACTTTATATATATACACATAAGCATAGTATTTAAATTTGAAATAATATATAAATTTACAGAATAAAATATATTTTTTTTTATATAAACAATTTTAACTGTGTATTTCACAATTATTATAGAATAAAAATTTTAATTGTGAAATACTGTGTAATTTTAACTGTGTACAAACAGTAAAAAGAAAAATAACACAAAATGTAAATTATACCATTAGTTTATATAGTATTATAATGTCTATTGTTTTAAAAAAAAATATTATAATATATGTAGTGTAAAGAATTGATATATAAATAAACATATAATATAATAAAGGTAATAAGATAATATAACAAAACAAAAAGTAGAAGGAGTGGATAATCAGCTTACCTTAAAATTAATTGTTAAACTTATGTCATGTGTTCAAATTTTGAAATTTTTTTCATTTGGGACAAAAAAAAAAAAAAGAAGGTCTTGACTAGACCCGGCCCGCCGGTCTTGACCCGACCCGACCCAAAACCGACGGGTCGGGTCGGGTTTGAGCTATGCTCACCCTTACTGGGAACTTTCCGAGTCAACGTTTCGATGATTGGGATAAATGATAGATTACTCAAACGTAACATGTTTGATTCATATATCTATCAATTTATGTTATATTAGTAAGCGGGTTGGTAGAACATTACAATTAGGCGTTCTGACTTCTTTCTTTCCCTTCCCCTACTTTTTTCTTTTTCACTTTTAACGTTATAATAGACAAGATAATGTAATAGTTGATTATTAAAAAAAATCAGAATATTATCTTAATAAATACTATACCAATCTAATTAAATACTGCGTTTTCTTTAAGGTTCTATTGTAATTATAATATATGTCTTCTGCGGTTAAATCAGGAGAAAATTTAGAGTTCATTTAGTTAATTTGGGAGAATGATTTTGTCATAATTCAAGACATTTTGAATTTCAAAATAAATCAAAACATTTTGTTGTCACTATTTACGTATTTTGCAATTAATTAAGAATAAATTTAATAAAAATGTGCAATGTATAATGAATAAATGTGCAACCGTTCGAAAGGAAAAGTGCAATTGTCTTTAAAGTTAGTGTTCACCGCTAATTTCTTTTTTGTAAAATTTTCTTCTTTATGTTAATGACAAATTAAGAAGGCGTTATTTTTATGCTTTATGATTTGGAACACATTTGTAGCAGTATTTGAGTGAAAAAAATAAATCCGGATTCATTAAGATGAATTCTAATGGAATTGGGCAATATGTACACAATGTAGGTGCAACATTTTTAAATAAAATGTGCAATGTCTTTAAATCTAAAGTTGATTTGCGATGTTAAATTTCACTACAATAAAAAACAAAAAAAAATAGATTCAAACTTAAAATTTCCTAGTGTTAGACCTCACAATTCAGGAAATGTTTAGCATATGAAAAAAATTATTTTTTCAATATTAGTTAAGAATCAATTTAACGAGAATGTGCAATGTGTACTAATTGGATGTGCAACATTTTGAAATGTTATGTGCAATGCTTTTACAGCTAATGTGCACTACTAAATTTCTCTATAGAATTTTAAATATGTGAATGGCAAAATAAGAATACCTAACTTTTATACTTTACGATTTAAACATTTTTTTAGCACTATTTATGTGAAAAATATATTTTATGATTGATTAATAATAGTTGAAAATAAATCATGTGAAGTTAAATAGTTTTCAAACCTCGTAATTTATATGTAAAAGAAGTGAGTGACCCACCTTTTATGGAGTTTGATGCTCGATGCACTCTGATAACGATAGTCATAAATAGACTCTTTAATGTATAATCGACTGACATAGACGTAGATAATTGAATATTATTAGCTTTGGTCATTGTTAATTGTGATAACTCCCCTCATTAAGATGCTATAGCATCACACAAGGGGTAACAAGAATAACCACCTCATAAGATGCTACATGCGATCCGGATTTCGAATGGACATTGTTAATTGTAACAACTCTCTTCGTTTTATAATGTAATACAGATTCGCTTAGAATGATTGAAATTTTTTGGTTTCTTGTGCATAGATGGGGATCACTGCAACAAGGAATGAGCCAACGTCATCAAACGATAAACATTTGGAATGATAATACAAACAGTGAAAATTAAAATTGAATCCTTACAATGACTAATATTTAAAATTAAAACGGTCAAATTGTTATTATTATGTGATATCACATCAATCACTGATTTTCTTTCACTAAATACTTTCACTCTCTCAATTATTTTTCAAACGTTTAATAAGTTATTTACAAATTGAGGGCATAATATATATATATTATATAATTGTTCATTTCAATGCAATTTATAGTGGCGTCACATAATTTGATAGTGATGGCATTGATGGATGCTAACAAAACAAGATGGATCTATCAAAATTCAAAAAGTTAAAAGAGGAGGCTTCAAAGATTTGTAAGGGGACCACCATCAAACAAATATGGCACATTGCCTACACCTAACACAATTTATTCTGTCTTATAAAACTAAATTAATTAATGGTTTAGTTTAGCTAATTGCATTTAGTTCTTAAGAGAATCTTAAATTAAAACCATGCCAATAAAGTAAATCTACACTTAGTTCAAATCTAAAGATTAAACTAGTAATTTGACCATAACCCTTCATGTATGGCCATGCTAGCTTCTGTTTTATTCCCTTAAATCACAAGCTCCAAGATTTGCATATACAGAGTTTTAATTTTAATTTTAATTTTAATATTATACTCTTTTCTTTCCGTTCCATATATTTCTGAAAGGTATAATTTTTTATAAATGATAAGATAAAAAAATGTAAAATAAGTAATTCGACACTTCTTAAAAAAAAATTGATACTCTTACTTTATAAGTATAGATTGTAAATCACATATTATCATATTGATAAGGATATATAATGTAGAAAATAAAAATTGATCTATTTTATTGAAACATGATTTTTTAGCGAGATTGGGTTAGTATACAAATATATACAAAAATATTTCTTTTTCTATGATTTAAAAAAAGAAAAACCATATCCATATTATGTGCTTAAACTTGAAGAGTTGAGTCACATATATATTCTTCACCTTCAAAGGCAACATTGTAAACCCTCACCAACAGATTTAGACTTTGGACTAACTTTGAAAAGTGTATGAATTGCCAATAAATAATAATAATAATAATAATAATAATTAAATAAAACCTTTGAAAATTGTAATTCTAAACATTTAATACTTTCAGGGAAAAATGTGATTTAAAAATTATTAATTATGTTTAGTAACCAGTGTAACAGAATAATTAATGACAAAGTATAATAAATAATGATGTGACATTATGTATTGGATTATTAGAAAATTTTATTTATTAAAAAAAATATTATTATAGACTATGCAGATAAATTGCTAATTTCATTTCTCTCAAGATAATAATAGTGTATGAAACGGGTCGATCCGCCGAGATATAAAACAAACACAAAAATTTATTTAAAATGCGGTAGTAAATTGGCGTTTAAAATATCGTATGTATGTTATAAAAGTACGCGTATAACCTTTGATGCATCAATTGTAGTCTCTGATATATTCAGTTTAGCTGTCGGATAGACGTTTGTATTGAAGGGAAGAAAGTACTATATCTGTTCCACTAAAAGAATCCAGTTTCACAAATGTACAACATTTTATGGATATCAATTTAGAGCACCTAAAATAATTAGTTTGACACCATTTGTTTCATTCATGTCCTTACTTTTTAAGTGTTGATTAATTGTAGGCTCTTCTATTAAAACAAGAAATTTTTTAAAAGTTGACTCATTTAATGAAATATTGTAAATGGATAATCAATTTTAAGAGTTGATATATTGTATATTACGTATACTATATGATGTATCGAGTATCGTGTGTAGCCTCCGATATATCAAATGTCTAAATGTATATGACATGTAATGAAAAAAACACGTATATCAATTTTAGGTGTTGAACTATAATTTGTCGAGACTGTAAGACAGTCCGACCAATAACAAAAAGTACTCCAAGGCTGTATTTTTAATATCAATACTTTTTGCTTCTATTCTTATAAAATTCATTAGGAAAAAAAATATCTAATCAATTACATTAAGGCTATGTTCTCTTGTGGCTTTGGTAGAGAATCATCACTTTTTTTTTTCAAAACTTTACACAAAGAAACAACTTCACTTTTTCAACAATTTAAAATTAAAATTTTAAAATTCCCTCTAAATACCTACTCACATAAATTCAAAAAATAACACAATCATTACACTTTTTTATCTCTCACCTACACAATTTCCCAAAAAAAACTTCCCTCCAAAAAATTTCTAACAAAAAAACTTCCCTCTAATAAAATTTCCTCTACCAAAGCCACAAGATAACAGAGCCTAAATTGAAAATTGGTAAAAGAACAAAAGTCCAAAAATGTTACGTAGGTTCGTTCAATCGGCTTCCACTTTCTCTTTATTATAATTAGCACTTTATTTGTATAAAAATTAAAAACAAATCATGGTAGATTTTACTTTTTTGTAATCTTTATTAGTTACTTCCCCACTTTAGCTCTCAGTGCCTCCTCTTTCTTCGATTCACACCCGCCTTTTCTGTCCATCGCTTCCCCCATGTGATCCTGCCTCTCATTCTCTCTGTATATATATGGGCACAACAATCACAAGTGTTTCCGTGATTTTTCGGGACCCTTTGAGATCCTGCATCGATGAAATTCTGGGCTTTTCATAAAAATGTGCAAGGAAAAAGGAGTGCAAAATAATTGCCATTGATAAATGTGAAGAAAAATCTTGATATAGGGACTTGCTGATTTACAGTTCCTTCATGTGCGGTTACCACTGTGGTGTGATTTGCAGGGAACCCGCATGTGAAGATGACGAGGGCTTTAACCTTCTTGTTCACTTTTGTCGTTTTTGTGTCCTTCTTCAGCCTCTGTTCTGTGGAGGCTCAATCGTCTCCGAGAGACCCTTTCAAGTCTATAATGGGTTTGTTTTGCTCGTTAATCTTTTATCATGCCATTAATTTTTCTTTTGTTTTCGGCGTTTAGCAACCGGGTGATTTTTTATTTTTTATTTGATGGGGTGAAATGGGAATCGTTGTACGAGTTGGTCTTGATGGGTTCATGTTGTGTGTTAATGGGTTTCTTGTGATAATAATTCTGTTCTGTGAAAAGGAAACTGGATTATATAGTGTAGTTTTCTGTTTTTGCCAGTGGATTTTTTTAATATATATTTTATAGAGTGAAATGGGATTTTTGAAATGACTAGAGTGTTGGTTTTGATGGGTTCTTGATCATACTGGAATATTTGCAGAGTGAAAACTAGTTCTTTGAATGGTCATTTATGTGATGATGATGTGATTAGAGAATTGTTTGTTTCTGGCTGTATGATAATGGAATTTTGTGAAAATTTAGAGACATCTGAAAATTTTGGAGGTTACTTTATCTGAAAATTTTGTGAGAGACATCTCTTGTGAAAGATATCTGCGAAATAGGAATTTATCATTGCTTCTTGTAGAAATTGTTTGATTAGTTCGTGCTATATTTGTTGCTTACTTTTGTTGTCTTACTCTTTTAGTCATTTTTTGTCCTTTTCTCTCTTTTGAAGTTTCCTGAGGCAAATATGTTGATATATGCAGGTCAACAGAATAATATGGGGGCATGGAAGGATGAAATATTAGGCGTAGGTGCAAAAGCTCCAGGACCCTCTGATGAATCCACACTTATATTAGCAGAAAATAGGACAAAGAGACCAGACTTTCTCTCTGGTTTTGAAAAATATAGAGGTGGATGGGACATTGCCAATAAGCATTACTGGGCTGTAAGCTACATCCTTTTCCTTCAATGATATTTCCTCATTCCGTCACTTATGTTTGTTATTTATTGCATCAAATAGCCAATACAGAAGTCATCTATCCTTGTTTTACTCGTGATTTGTGCATATAGAAACCTTGCAAGGCTTGTGGCACTTATGAAACAACTATATATTGTTGGATGAAATAGAAATTGGCAGTAAATTGCGCCTGTAACTAGTTTTGCTTGGTTTGAAATTGAATTTTCTTTTCATTGCTTTTTGTATTGGAAATAAGTCAGAAATGATCTTTCTACCAGAAGTTGATTTCGGGAACAATTGGCCAAGATGATGTTTTCTCTTTTAGTTCTCTAGCAAAAATAAAGGCAACAGTTATATAGTCATATTTTTTGAAACAGAGATTCCTCTTCATTAAATAACATATCATTTAGGTGTGACATGATGATTGGTTTTCTTAGTTCTGGAAGTAAAATTCTAATGAATTTGGAATGGCCTAAGAAACTTTTTTACAATAGTCCTGAATGTTGGAAAATATGTTGCTCAAGTTGAAATCCATCTTGTGTAGTACTTGTGGATATGGAACTTTTGAGAGACTGTTATTGACCATACTATTTTGTCTTTTAACTACAAAAAGTTCATAATTTGTGGTTGAACTACTTAAGAAGTTGAATTGGGAGGAACTTAGAAGATGAGCACCTGCTGAATTATAAAGCATCAATTTCCTGACTTCTTTGAACCTAAAACAGCTCGAGGAAATCAAGAATTTCCATTTCTATGGCCCCCCTTATTTTCATAATTTTTTTTGAAAGAAAGAAACTGTAATACTTCATATTTCTATCATAAAGTTGGTTTTAGGCAGTTCAGTAATTCACAGTATGAAAGCTACTTTATCACATGCAATAATATGCTCTCCCCGATTGTACTTTTTCCTTTCCTTTTCAGAGTGCTTCTGTACTCCTGATTGCCCTGGCTTTTACCACATAACTTGTTCTACTGGAAATTTTTGTGCAGAGTTGTCATTTGCTAGAAACCAAATTGTTTCATATGTTCCTAATCTTGACTTCTGACTTTTTTGTAGTCTGTTGGGTTCACTGGTGTTACTGGTTTTATTCTTGCTGTTCTCTGGTTTTTGTTATTTGGTTTGGCTCTTTCTTTTCACCATTGCTGTGGATGGCGGATTGACAAAGGCAAAGAATTATACCGGTCGGAGAGACATTGTTTGATATTGCTCATTCTATTCACATCTGTAGCAGCGTAAGTTTTTCTAATCTCCACTCATAGCTGATTTATAATTTGAGTACAGTTTCCTTTCCATTTTACTTTCTCCTTGATGCTTCACTTTACCTCGAAGTACATAGGTTAGTGCTGTACCATATTCTTATCTGAAAAGTTATCTTATAGCATTGCAGTATCAGATACCCAATTCATTGCGTCTTATGCTGTAACATGTTAAGAAGACATCTGTATCTCTATTTAAGCCCCCAGTTTAGATGTTTCACACCTATTGGCAACTTTCTTTTTCATTCATGTTAGAAGTTATCTTCGCCTAGGAGGCGAGGAAAATTAAGGATTGTTGATTACAACCAAACCTCAATAAGCTTTTATGTCTTCCCACTGTGAGCTACTGCTTAGTAAATCAGAGAAGTTTTAATGTTTATGATTATGATTATGAGAGCACTGTTCTTTCAACCTTGGGCTAACATCTGACACCCTGCTACCAGGATTGGATGCATACTGCTTGCTGTAGGACAAGCCGGATTCCACCAAGAGGCTGTGCATACATTGAAGTATGTTGTCAATCAGTCTGACTACACAGTGGATATACTAAGAAATGTCACGCAGTATATGGAACTTGCCAAAACTGTTAGTGTGGCCCAGATTTTCCTACCATCTGATGTCATTAGTGGTATTGACCATTTGAATACTGAAATAAATGCTGCAGCAAATATGCTGGAGGAGAAAACAAATGAAAACGCAGAGAAAATAGTGAGAGTGTTCGGCGACATGTATGCCATGCCATTCTTGATCTTACCTGTACTTCTCATTTGGCATTTATATTGAACTATCCTGATATCTTAACGTATTTGCCAGAAAATCTGCAATGATAACTCTTGCTGTTTTGATGCTTGCAATATCCTTATTGGGTTTAGGTATGCATTCAGTTTTTTCATTGTTAACCTTGTTTACTTGCTTAGGGAAAGTGGAAGGATAAACCATTTCTCTAAACCTAATCAATTCCTTTTGCGTGTTACTGATGTAATAATTTGTGCTGCAGTCCTTTCTATACTTGAATATCAACATGTAATTCACGTGTAAGCTTTACCATTCCCTCTCTACTCTTTTCTTAAAACACTATTTTTTGGTTTAGTTGTCCTTTTAGTATTCTCATGACTTGGCATACTTGTACAGATTTGTTCTCAGTGGATGGTTGCTTGTGGCAGTTACTCTTATTCTTTGCGGTGTTTTTGTTATATTGAACAAGTGAGCATTAACTCAATTCTTTTCCTTCGTACTCTTTCATTTTCTTTTTTAGCACAACTTGTAGGCAGATAAATCAGGTTTTGATACCATATCTGCAAGATAATACTTGGATCCATGCTGAATACAACTGATGAACATTAAGAATGATCGCATTCCAATATTTGCCCCTGGAGACTTGCTGCACTCGGCATGCTTAAACTTTTAGTAGAGTCAAAAAGATTTTTTTTTTGCGGAAATTGCTTATGTTTCAATAGTCATTTATTTCGACCCCTTCTTCGTAGCCATCTTAATGATTTATCAACTTCGTTTCAGTGCAATCTCTGATACCTGTGTGGCAATGAAAGAATGGGTGGATAACCCTCACGCGGAGACAGCTCTGAGTAACATCCTTCCCTGTGTTGACCAGTCAACAACAAACCAAACTCTATCTAAGAGTAAGATAGTGACAAATGATATTGTAAATATAATCAATGGATTTCTGGACTCCTATGCAAACTCTGGGCAGGAGCTTTCTTTCAATCAGTCCGGTCCACTTGTGCCCCATCTTTGCCATCCATATGATGCTCAACTGCAAGTTAACAATTGTTCAGATCAAGAGATTCCTATTGCAAATGCATCTGTGGTAAGTCATGGAATTAATTCATTGATAGCATATTCTTTGACTGAAGTCCCACATTGGTCAGAACTTTTTTCAATCTGCTTAATTTTGAGCTCCAATGATGAGTAGTATGAAGGGGGTAGCTAGCTAGTAGGAAAGACAGATATTCATTTCGATGCCTGTGTAGATGGAATGTTATGGAACTATTATGATCTCCTCAGCAATGCATTTTTGTGACATGCGAGTCCCTTTGTCGTGCTTGAGGGGGGAGGCCATTTCAGGACTTATTGAAACCTCTTTCTTGAATCAGGCTTGGCAGGACTACACTTGCAGCTTGTCGCGGGATGGGATGTTGTGTGGCAGTCCCGGAAGGTTGATGCCAATGATGTATGATCAAATGAATGCAGCGGTGAACATCAGTTCCGCGCTGGACCATTACGCCCCGCGCCTTCTGAGTTTCCAGAACTGCAACTTTGTCCGGGATGCATTCCGGAACATCACCGTGAATTACTGCCCCCCGTTAAGGCACTATCTGGGAATTGTGAATGCAGGGCTAACCATGATCTCACTTGGAGTGATGCTGTCTCTGGTACAGTGGATGGTCTATGCGAACCGCCTCAAAAAGGAGGAAGTGTTTGCGAAGTAGTTTACGAGGAATAAAAAGCAGCTGCGAATGATCAGAAAAGCTGCAGGGAATAATCCTCCAGATTAGGTAAGAATAGAATAATCTTGGAATAGTATAACACAATACGATAGGGCAAAGATCTATGGCTAATTTAAAGAAGATTAGAGCTTTTTTTTTTTACATCTGCCAGGCTCAAGATGGGGCGAAGCACCACTTGGGTTGCGGGCTGGTTCTCGTTCTTGTTCCGGTTCTGTTTCTGAACTATTATTATATAAGTAAAAGTTTTTTGTTTTTAAGTTTTACTTCCGATCTTGTTTTATTCGGCCAATTCTTGTATGATATCGACGAAGGTCTCATGTCTACGATTATTGTTCTTGCAAAACTCGAAAAGTATTAAAGCACATTTATTCCTCGAGCTATTGAAGGTGTCAGTGGAAAATGCATAGGACAAATCAGCTACCACCACCCGTGATATAAGAGAATTAAAACAGAGGAATTTGATCAAATCATGGGGGTAATCGTTATGTTAGTATCTGGTTAAGAATGGTGTGATAAACTTTTAACCCTTTTGAGTAATAGTGGTTTTGTAAAACATTGAAGGATATATTGTACCTTTTGAGATAATAGTGCTTTTGAGATAAGTGTTATTTTTTAGAGAAAGCGATAACAACGAGTGGTAGTGGTTAGAAATGTTTAATATTGAGGGATACAATCATTGCCAATTTTGATTTGTTTAGACAAATGGATTGACTTTAGACATCGGCATCATTATGTAAGTTGTTATCTTCATTGCTCTTGCATGCAAATAAAGTGACCAAAAAAAAAACTTCAAAATAAAATAAAATGTAAATCAAACACGTTTGGTAGCCTTCAACAAATTTTTTCTATGATATGATAATTTTGGTTAGGGTGGGTTTGGTCCAGCCTCTTGCCACCAACTCCTTAGCCCAACGAATTCTGGACCCCAACCTAGTGGAAAAGGAACTTACATCATATCGGGTTTAGATAGACGAGTTTGGGTTCACAAATTCAAACGTGAATACTTATCAATCATAACTTTATATGTTAATTATTTATGTCGATCTATTTTATATACAAACTAATGTTTACGACTAATTGTTTAGATTATACTTGTGTTCTAATTTCACATGTTTATAACGTGTATGTCTTGTATTGGGTTGAAAATTACCACCCCTACCTAACATCACATTAAATCCGACTAGCTTAATTTTTATAGTTGGAATTAATAATGAAGTCCTAATTTGCCACTTGTATTAGAGTCAAAGCAACTTTATATACAAATTTATTTCGATCAGAAAATTATTATGCTAAGTTGCTAACAATAACATAACCTAATCTTTCTTTATAATTTATCGAGTTATTGCAATTTGACAGGAATTTAATTGATAACAATATACGACCTCTGTTCCAATTGAATAATCAAATTTGATGTTGTTCATGTAACCCCGTTGGAAGAATGTGATGGCATATATTACAAAACTTCATTTACGAATTGTTGTCAAACAACCTCAAACGTCAATTGTTACAATTTTCGTTAAGAACAAAATAATAAAATTGGTTGGAGTCGTTTAAATTAGTCATGATCATTCAGATACGAATATCGTTCATGTTAATAAAACAATTTAAACAATCCCGTTAGAGGAGCGTCTATATTGTAAATTACCAAACTTCACTTACGAATGATGTTCGACGCGTTCAATACCAATTCAATGAAATTTCCATTTAAAAACTGTTAGATTCGCTCAAAATAGTCATGGCCAATCAAATAGTAACAACGATTCATGTAAACATAAGCAAAAATGCAAGTAAATAATCCTCCTAGAAGAATGTCTATGACCCAAGTTATCAAACTTATTTTATGAGTAGTTTTCTTACCGTTTTCAACGCCAATCAATAAAATCTTCATAAAAAATAAAACCGTTGAATATACTTAAATTAGTCGTGGCCAATCAAACACCAACAACGATTCTTGTCAACGGAACAACCGTACAATTTAAATAACTTGTACGAAAATGTTTATGACCGTACGCTATCGAAACTTTCCTATATGAATATTTATTAGACGACTTTCAACGCTAATCAATGAAATTTTCACTACAAATAAAAAAATAAAAAATAAAAAAAAACCGTGAATTCGCTAAAATTAGTCAGGGCCAATTAGCTAGTAGTTACTAACAGCGATCCTCGACATTCAGGCCGTCGCCGCCGATGCAATAAAACGTCAAACGAGAATCATCGTCCCAGAATTCAGAATTGAATCTTACCTTAAAAACCTCTAGCTTATATTCCCTCGTTTTCGAAAAGAGGGGGAAAATTTCTCTCTAAAATCTTCGAATACCTACCTATAGATTAAGTATTCAAATATTTGCGTATGATTTACAGGTGAAAGTTGAATCTTTAATTTGGGTTTCTTTCCTGATTAGTTTTCGATGTCTTCTTCGATTCTTTTTGTATTGTTTTTGGCCCTTTTTTTGGGGAGTTCAAATTCATCCCGGGTTTCAGCCGGATCTTCGTACTTTCCTCGGAGATCGATTCTCCGGGAGATTAGTACGAATGAGCATACAGGCGATTATGGAGTGGAATTGAACGTCACGAATTTCGATGAGGTTCTTGGAAATACTCCGGCTACTTATGCAATCGTTGAGTTCTTCGCTCACTGGTAAATCCCATTTCGTAACTTGTCTCAATGGTATTAATGGTATCAAATTCCCTTTTTTCTCTTTTCTTTTAATGTTTGAATATTTGTTAAGTTAGAAACTTGTGTTTGATTATCCCACAAATGATATGGCTATTGAAGGATTATGTAGCGATTACGATGCTTAGGCCAAGAAGATTGAAGCTTGAAAACGGTTACTTTTGCAGAAATGAGGAAAAGATGGAAAACTACTAGATCTCAAGCACATTTTTAAAAATAAAAAATGAAAAAAACATTTTGTGTTTGTGGTCTTAGATTTTATGCATTTGTAATTTGTTACTGAATGTGCCAAGCTTCTCGTTGCAGGTGTCCAGCTTGTAGAAATTATAAGGTATTCATATATCTTTCATATTTAATTGGTCTAGTTTAGGGAAATTTAGCTATGGAGTTTCTGATGTCTTAATCGACACTTCCGCAGCATCATTATGAAAAAGTTGCCAGACTTTTCAATGGGGCAGATGCTGTTCATCCAGGAATTCTATTGATGACAAGGGTTGACTGTGCTTTGAAGGTATTAAGTCTGTGCTTTCTCTATGCTTCTGTTTCTGTATGTATGTCAGCTCTTATACACTGCATATTAAACTGAGATACACTAGAGTCCTATTATATGCGCCATAACTATTACTCGATGCACATGTTGTGATGCTAATGAGAGAACCAATCTGTAGCTGTTAAATAACGTGGAAAGCATTTCAGGGAAGTCAATTTTTTCAAATTTGTAATTGGATATTTTCTCTTGCTCATTTAAATAAATATATAAAACTGCCAGGTTAGTATATCTGCTTAAGAATAGTTTGTTTTGCAACTTGATCATACATTTGCAAGAGTAACTATATTAGGGGGTCAATTAGGTTTGCTATTATTCTTAGGTTATATGTCAAGTATCTTGTGATTACAGTCACCATGGAAAGTACAGAAATAGAAACATTTTTTTTTTTTTTTTTGTAAAGCACGTAAAATATATAAGAAAACTGGGAATAGAGGAATTTTTCCGTAGGCAGTTGAAGTTTGTATTGTCAATGAGATCCTTTTCTTCAGTTACTGTATCTATCATTTGATGGAGAAAGATACTAGATTTGTTTTGTCATTTTTGTACGCTTTTGTCAATAAAAGATGGAGGAGGAGATTGTATCATTATGTCAGAAAAGGATGACAGATTTACATTTGAAAATTTTGATCAAAACCTACCACGGTATTATCTCCAATTTCTAGAAAGCATAGGAATGATTAAATATAGAACTTGAGGGTTTGGACATGCTTTTTTGGCCACCTAGTTATTGGATACGATTCATGTCTTCACACTTCATGATGTTTTCTCATTTTTATATCATCCACGAACACGATATTGGATTGGTCTTTTTATGTTTTGCGAATCGTTAGTCTTATTGCTTCATTTATTGTAATTCAGCTCCCAATTGTCGTGGGAAAATTTAGCTAACCGATTCTTTCTTATCCATTTCACTTGTTTGGCAGCACAGATAAATACAGAACTTTGTGATAAATTTACTGTACAGCACTACCCTATGCTTTTTTGGGGCAAACCTTCTAAGTTTGTTGGAGGTAGCTGGTCACCAAATCAGGAAAATAATGAAATTCGTCAAATTGAAGATGGTCGCACAGCTGAGCGCTTGCTTAGTTGGATAAATGAACAAATTGGAAGGTTCAAGTGTTTCTATGGTTCTAGTGGAACTTCAATGCAATCTTTCTTTACAGTCTAGTTCATAACATTTGTATATTTTTCACTACTTTCCATTTTAGACTCATCTAGGCATAAGGGCCTGTTCTTTTTGTTTCGTTTTGAAAACGGTTTTGGTTTCAATAGTAAATTTAATATATTTTAATCATATTCCATCATTTCCAATACAACTTTTTACTATTCAGCATCTACTTTTTATATTTTCAATACACTTTTTACATTATAAAACTATTTTTCAAAATTTGTTTTCAAAACCGTTTTCAAAACGTTCAAAAAGAACAGGCCCTAAGAGAGCTTTTTGTTTACTAGTACAGTTCCCATGACTTTTAGATTATAATAATTGCCTGAATGAAGAGCCAATTTATTCTTATATTTTGATAATGATTTTTATCTCCGTATAAGACACCCAATCTTCTCTAAGAAAAATCATAACAACATAATATGGTATATTAGATGTAAATTTTCATTACAGAGTGCTATAAGCTCTCCTGTTTTGCTGGTTTTATCATGCCATATCCAGAATTAGCTCTTCTAGTTTGAGAGAGGACATCAGGGTAGAGCTAGATTTGACAGTGTCGCTCCATTTTATATGAAACATGCTTTGTCTGTTCATGTGAGAAAAGGTGTCATTTTTCTGAAGAAAGCCACCAGTTTGTTCTGTGGGGCCATTTCCCACATCTGTTCAAATTATTTAGTGCTAATTTTTTGTCTTTGAGTTTATAGGAACTGGTATGGTCAGAGGTTCTTATCTTTCTCTTGTTTGACTTGCAACTTGCAGTTCATATGGCTTGGATGATGATAAGTATGAAAATGAGAATATTCAAGCCAATGTATCAGACCCTGGGCAGGTTGCTTACAAAGCTTTTTCTGTGTTTACTTTGCGGTTATACGCAATTAAGACTATGCCACCTTCTAACTTTCTTGACATTTGTGTTGCCAAAGATTGCACGGGCTATATATGATGTTGAGGAAGCTACATTCACTGCTTTTGATATTATTTGGGAGCACAAGGTGAAGAATATGCAGTTCTTTTCTTGAATTATGGTTTTTATGTGCTTGCACTCTACCCTCCTCTTTCTTTCATGGGTACACTGATATACTTGCTAAAAGAGCAGATGGTAAAGTCAGGGACTCGGGCTTCGTTGGTCAAGTTTCTTCAACTTATGGTGGCCCATCATCCTTCTAGACGGTGAATATCTTATCCTCTCTTGAGTATGGCTGGTTCTATCATGCTTTCTCCATTTCTAAAACTTTGGGTGTTATTATTAGGTGCCGGAAGGGAAGTGCCGAGATACTTATAAACTTTGATGACTTTTATCCATCTGAGATGTGGTCAACCAATAAATCACAAACTATTAGCTCTGGCAAAGAAATTGCTCTACGTAATATCCAGATTTGCGGAAAAGAGGTTCCTCGAGGATACTGGGTAGGGTTATGGTTGCCATTTAAGTTGTAAATCAATACATTGTGGTGATTGTTATGGATGCATGATTAAAATGTGGGGATGGAATCAATGTTTATAAGTTTCAGATAATTTGCATTGGGTTTTAGTCAAGAATTTATAGCCCATTGATGCATGAAAGGTTACCTTGTAATCGGTATTCATCATGCCATCTATTATTGTGCCAAAATGCTCGTTATGCAATTATGTTACATAATATTGAATTAAATTACTATCTGATAGGTATAATCTTGATTAGCTTGTGTGGCTGTGCAGTCAAGGCCTACTACCTGGTGAAGTTTTGTCTGACCTTATCAGATTTTGTTTTGTAATGATAAGAAAAATTCTTGGAAGTTTAAGATAAATCATGCATAATATGGGAGAGAAAAGTGTCCATGAAGAAAGAACCTAAAAATTATAGTTCTTTGCAGCTTATAGTATAATTTCAACATTCTTTATTCCTTTATTGACAATACCTTGTATATGTGCCATGGAGCTCTTTAAGTGCCCATATAATATCCAAGCGAATGATTTGAGATGTTTAGATACTTTCTGTTTCTATCCAATTTTTACCTTTTGAGAGTGGATTCTGCATTTCATCAAGAGTTTGGTTCTGTGGAGTATCTGATTGTTTCAGTGTTGCTCTTCTGCAGATATTTTGTCGTGGTAGCAGGAATGATACTCGGGGTTTCAGGTACTGCCGCCTTTACATGTGTTTTTTTATTCAATTTGTCATTGGGAGGAAAGCTTGCACTTTCTTTCATCTTGTTTGGGACTTAGGGTCCATGTTTCTTTCAAGTATTTGCATGGACTTGTTGAACGGGATCTTGGCCATGCTTTACCTTGAAGCATCATGTCTGCATATTACTGGAGGATGTACATGAGTGTCTTTTTCCTTTTATAATACGGGATAGCGAAAGCCTCTGGCAGTTCTAGTTCTCTTCTGATTACTTTGTTTCTCAACTACCCACTCCAACATTTTTCTCTCTCTTAAAGAATGATAGGTTATGACTTCTTCAAATATTATAATTTGTGCATAGGTATACTCTAAATAAGTAGCATAAATGGTCATATTCATGATGCGGTTAGATGTTCCTGGAGCTACTAATATTTTACATGGCTTATTGATGCATATCTGTTCAATTTATTTTCCTTTGTTGCTTTGGATAACCACATCTTGTTAGTTCGGTTGGCATATCAGAATTTTGTATGAAATGGTCAGTCACTGTAATTTGTTGCTTTGAATTTAGATGTCACACATATAGCACCATGGATTGGGCTTAATATCCCGCTCCGAAGCATTTCTAATAAGAAACGTGCCACGAGCTTAAGTGCTTTAATGCGTCTGGACTCTAGAATTGGCTGACAGTCTTTGTTTCTTCTGTAGTTGTGGATTGTGGGTTTTGTTACACTCTCTGTCCGTGAGAGTTGATAACGGGGAAAGCGAGATGGCGTTTACAGCGACATGCGAATTCATTCGTAACTTCTTTATCTGTGAGGATTGTCGGCAGCACTTTCATGAGATGTGCTCAAGGTAAACATGTATTAGCATTTTGTCTGAACTTCTCATCAAGTTCCTGTAATCTAAAGCATAGTTTTTTCATTGTGCAGTGTTCCTAATCCATTTAAGAACTCTCGGGACTTTGTTTTGTGGTTGTGGAGTGCACATAACAAAGTCAACCTGAGGCTGATGAAAGACGAGGCAGCTCTTGAAAGCGGCGATCCGAAATTTCCCAAAGCCATATGGCCTCCGAAAAAGCTCTGCCCGTCCTGCTACCGATCCAAAAGGGCTAGCGAAGAGGGACAGATAGACTGGAACGCGGATGAGGTCTACAAGTTCCTGGTTAGCTACTATGGTCCTACACTAGTTACCCTGGCCAAGGACAGAGACCGACAAGTAGGGAGTATCAAGTTATCCGGGGAAGATTTGGTAGCTAATGCAATCGTGGTGCCCCTGGGAGCTGCGCTTGCAATTGCTGTCGCGAGCTGTGGATTCGGGGCGCTGGCGTGGTACTGGCGGTCGCGGCAAAAATTTCGAAAGTACAGACATCAACTACACTCTTTGAAATCCATTTGATCAGTTGTGAGAATATCCAAAAGCTACTTAGAAACATAATACTATAAAAACAAGACTAAAACACAGAGAAAAGTAGAATGGGGTGTGAGTCAGTTTGTAAATGTAGGGGGTTGATATTCTTACCTTTTTGTCGCAAACATTTCAGGCAAAGAAGAAGCTGGAATTAAGCTCGTTATCAGGGTAGATCTTCACAGGGCTGGCAGGGTTGCAATTGGCAAACAAAATGAAGTGAAAATCTCCAGATTTTGATCAAGTTTTGCTTTTGCCTGCTCAGCTTTTATATGTAATTTTTTTTTTTTTTTTTAGGATTTCTGGGATCTCTTTGATAATCGAGTGTTGTATAGGTTTAAAGATTAGGGTTCATGTTCAGAGAGAAAAATCTTCTTCTTCTTTTACTTTTACAGTCACAGGATCTTTTGGTTGTATTCCTGTTGTGAATTAGACAAATTTTGCACGAATGAAACTAACTGCTGTTTTATATTTTTGGTGTTTTTTTTCTTTTTTTAAATTTTTGCATTCATCAGATTATTCTTTTTTTTTTTTTTTTTTTGGAGGAAGGGTAAATGATTATATTTCACCAAGAATCCGGCTCAAAAACTGGTAAAATCGGACTACAATAGCACAAGAAACCCCTAAAAACGGGTACAATAGCACATGTGAAGGAACTACACAGTTTTCTTAGAGATTCTCTGAAAACCCTAATCAATGTGCATTGGGCTAACACAAATTACAAAACAGATTACGCTGAAAATTACCCACGGCAAAGGGCTCCATGAGTGTACGCAAGGCCCCACCAATCAAACTTGGACCTACACAAGCAATCTTCAAAATATCGTCGCATATGGAACAGATTGTCATCATCTCATACACTAGGCACTGGTCCTTCTGCCAAGGTTATCGCTGAGTCACCCTGATTTACCTCCCACACGAGGCTCATGGGGCTGGGCGGTGTGGGCCCTGCGGGCGAGGGATATCGCCTTTGCAGCCAAAGATTGTCATCATCTCATACAATCACCAAATCATTGGCCAAGAACCAAACAAGGCCCCCGTAGGCCAAGCCGAGCAAGCCAAAGCATAAAGTACCATAAAATCAAAACTACTTTTGGTAAGTAATCAACCATCACCGGATTTGATATGCCTTTACCGGACACCGGTCAGCCGGGCTAGGATGACTTTACCGTAGTTATCTACGTAGTGGTCTGTACCACCATTCCTTTTTTTTGCCTAATGAGTATTAGGGGATTGACAATTGAATCACTATGTCTGAAATGGCCTATGTTTGTCAAAAGGAGTTTGACTGGTCATCTAGAAATTGAGTTAGTTTCTGAATGATAAGATGATTGACCGGTCATCTAGAAGTTGAGTCAGTTTCTGAATGTTAAGATGTTTGTCCAGTCATCTAGATGTTTGAGCTCAAAAGTCAAGTAAAGGATCAATGGCAAGATGCTTCATCAGCCACTTAGATGTCGAAGGTTGAAGTTCCATTTCTATTGGCAATATTAATGCACAAATCTATCCCTGTTGTCCCATTCTAACATATCTTAAAGTTTATTCGTACTGTAAAATATAACATAAATGCGCCTTGTTTCTAACATAAATAACTTGAACACGGCATAAGTACTTATATAAGGGATCCATAAAACTCAACGTTAAACTTTTTCAACCGAAAAACCTATATAATACTTATTACACAGAAGTAACTCTTTTTTGTTGAATAAAAAGCATTTCATAATATCAAAACACATCTAATCACAGTTCCATTGTCAAAACATCTCCCAAATTACAAATAAACATCACACCAACCAAAATAAGAGTATCATTCTCCAGAATTATCCTCAATACACCAAAATGAAATTTATGCTAAAAAGAAATAACATTCTAAAACAGTAAAACGCCTCCTCCAAGTCTTCAAACTGCGATCAAGTAACCTGTAAAACAGTTAAAAGTCAAAACTAAAACTTACCTAAAATATTTAATAATTTACAATAACTAAAAAATAAATAAAACTCACCAAGCAATATGAATGAAAAAGCATTCATATCTTAACCAAACTTTAGTCTGAATCTTCTCCAGACTCTTCAATTTCACCATTCTCATTGATGTTCAAAGACATGACATTTTGAATTATGCCATCCATTGACATTGCTGACATCCCTACATTAAGATTATGAAAATTATAGGTCAAATTCATGAACAAAATGTGTAAATGAAAAGAATAATACAGTAACGTTACCTTTTCCGACAGATAACCAGTCCTTACTGCAAACCAATGATTCGACAATCTCTGGTGACAGAGAACTAAGATGCTCATCTAAAACTCGACCATCAAGATTAAAAGTATATTCTGACGTAACAGTTGATACAGGAACACACAGAACATCTCTAGCTAGTCTAGCCACATCTGGATATAGATATACAAGAGATTTCCAATAGTCAAGTATTGGAATCCTTGATGTTCTTTCAAGATATGGATCATCTAAATACATTTCAAGTTGGCTCTTTTGTGTAGTAAGAGCATCCTCAATACTATTCAATTCTTCAAATTCCTATAAAATTACCCAAATATACAAGTTAGAATATATAACACAACAAATTTAGAAAATAGCAATGCAATAAGATAGAAAATAGTTTTTTCATACCTTAAACATATCCCATGATCCAGTTGTACTTTCTGGAGAGCGTGAAGGTGATTCATTATATGTCTCGTTGGATTGTGCCAAATATTCGTCGAAAAGACCAAAAACTGTATCTCTAACTCTTTCCAACTCTTGAGATCCGGGACCATATAACTTTTCATAACAGAATTCAAGAAATCCGAACTTGTATCGAGGATCAAATACCACAGCCACAGCCAACACGAGATTGAACTCGCACCAATATTTGTTAAACTCAGCAAACATCTGTTCAGCAACTCTTCTCATAAAATCATCTGAACTGCTACATTCCTTAACCAACTTGAATTGAATAAGGAACACTTGAGGAAAATACAGATTAGCTGTAGGATAATAAGATTCTGAGAAAGCTTTGGCTGCGGTATAGAAAACCTCCAGAAAGCTACAAATCTTCTGTACCTTTTCCCACTCTTCAGGAGATGGACAACTTTGAAAATCTGCATCAAACTGCATGTGACAAAAAGCAAGACGATAATAAAGAGCACTCGAAAGCATCCTATATGTCGTATCCCACCTAGTGGGAACATCTTGAACTAAAGCTTTCTTAGAATCGAGAGATGTTTGCTCTACGCATTGGGTGAAGTCTAGCTTCCTTTCTTTAGAACCCTTGATATATTTGACGCACTCCCTTATTTTATCGACTGCTCCTTCAATTTCCTTTAAGCCATCTTGCACTATCGAATTCAAAACATGTGCACAACACCTTAAGTGAAACAAAACCCCATCTTGCACCAGAGCATTTTCTAACTTAAGCTTGTTCTTGAGAGTTGTAACACAAACATCATCTGAAGAAGCATTATCGGATGTGACAGAAAACAATTTCTTTTCTATGCCCCAAGTACTAGCCAAACTATAAATATTTTCAGCTAAGGCAACACCATCACGAGGAGGAAGCATATAAGAAAAGTTCAAAATTTTCTTCTGCAACTTCCAGTTATTGTCGATGAAATGTGCAGTCAAACTCAAATACTCATCAGTAACAACGGAACTCCAGATACTAGAAGTTAAACATATTCGACTAGAACAAGCACTCAACTCATTACGAAGTCTATCAGCTTCAAAAGAATGCATCGTTTCTATGTCCGCCCTAGCAGTGTTCCTAGTGACATGTGACACTTGCGGTTCCAAATGTTTAAATACGTCCCAAATGCCTTCATATTCCAAAAATGACAATGGCAAATCATGCATGATAATTGCTTGCACCAGCATACCTCTCAATACATCTTGACTGAAATGTGTTTTTGGAGTAGACATTGTACCTTGACTAAAAGGAAGAAGAATTCGCCCCGTGTCTCTTGTTGTCATTTTCAAGCATTTTTTCATGTGTCGATGTAGATTACCTGTGCCATTTTTACTTTCGGCTGAATACTTTGTTCCGCATTTTTTGCATTGACACTTCAGTTTTTCTCCTGGTTTTGCCTCGAGAATTCGAAAATATTTCCAAACTCCAGAAGTTAGCCTTCTCTTTCTTTTACCTGCATTCTTTCCTCCTTCAGCTTCTGCATTTGGACATTGAGATTCCTCATCTTGTAACATCCTTTTAATTTTGTCATTGTCTCTAGTGGTAAGTGGACTTGTATTACTCATCTCCATTTTATAACTACAAAAGATTACACAATAAAACTTTAAATAAGATGAATAAACAGGAAACAAACATCTTGAACAGAAAGCAATTTCCGATGAAAGAGTTTCAATAAGATCAAAATCAAAAATGCAAACAGGGAACAAAATAATTCAAACAACTTCCCCTAAATTCAACAACCACTACCACTACACTTTTGTACCACTACATGGGGTCAGCTATAAGGAATATATCTCGTCATCGTGTAAAAAGTACTAAAAATTTAAGAAATAGTTTCCTACAATGTGGACAGTAAAAGAAGAACCAACAGCAAGGATTGAAGAAAGGTAAAAACATGTATATATGGCAAAATGGCACAATAGAATGACACTAGTACTATGCAGATTATGATGAAGGGAGTAGTATATTAATGCTCTGTTATTTGTCATATCAAGAGTCAGGCGATAGGTTAAAAAACCCCTTCAAGAATTAGCATTCTTCGACAAGAAAAAAGGGAAATCACAACACTTTGCTCTAAAGCAAAATCACCTTTACCGTAGAAGAATCCAATTTTGCCAAGCTGCAAATGTAGCTTCTCCCTTCAAATCAGTGAGAAGAAACTGTTAAAATTTGCGGAATAGAAGTGTAAAAGTTCCTCTTTTTTTTTTTACCTTAACTGGAAAAAGAAGAAAGAAAGAGATACCTTGGTTGGCTTTCGAGTTTTGCCGCAAAATACACTTGGTTAATCAAATTCACACCATTCCATCAGCTTCAACCAACCTTATGAAGGGTTGAAGAAAATTATGCTTTTTATGACTCTGGTTTCTGAGAAGATCGGATTTTATAGATTGGACCAGCCAGGCTGCAGGTTTGTAGGGTTTTTCTCCGTGGTTTCCATCGCATGGAAGTTTACGAAACAGCCTTAAAAGTCCTCAAAATTTACAAATTTACTCTAACAGGTTGAGCAGGTTGACACGAACCCGACCTGAAATTGACCTGAAACCGACCTGAAACTGACCTGAAACCTGAAATCGACCTGAAATTTTGATCCATAATCGTAAATGGCTGCTAAAGTTGTGTTAGGTTATCATACAGGCAAGAACTAAGAAGCCATTTTCTTGATTGTCTAGAAAAATGTTTCTTCCACCGGTTCAGATTCCCCTTCATGCATTCAGATGCTTGTTCATCGAGGGATGCATCTTCCTCTGGAAATCATGCACCAACATAACAAAGCAACAAACAGTGATGAACAGAGAAACACAACATTGGATAAAATTGGAATGATACAGAGAAACAGTGACGAACAAAATGGAGAAACACAACATTTTTGCTAATGCAGATCAGGAAACTTGTGTAAAGAGTTTTTATATTTCTTCAGCTGTAATTTCTATAATCAGGAAGCCTTTATATACATATATAGTCTTTTTGCAAGTGTTTTTTGACGTAAAAAGAAGGTGCATTAGCTATATTCCACACCTCAAAACCTATCATCAAGAGCGAAACTTGATGGAAAATCTTTAGTATACATACATTTTTGAACTCCAGAAAAAGGGCTTTCCGCCAGCCTTAATTAGCTTGACGGCAACTAGTCGAGATAAGCTGTTTAAAAGTATGTTCATGTTCACTACTAACGAATTTGGACAGGGACATCACTCCAACCCCAGCATGCATTTTGATTATCTTATGCGGCGATGGACTTCAAACTCGATCGTTGAATAAGACCATAACGACATGGGGGAGTGGCAGTTGAGTTAGGATTTGAAAGTCAGCTTCACTGGAAATCGAATCAATCAAAGTGGTACTTGCTGCTCCAGAAGGCCATTCATTAAACCTGAATGGCATCTTCCTGAGGCGGCGTGGGCGTTGTTGTGCCTGTTTCTTCATCGGACGGTGCAAGAGATAGACTGACCTGTTAGGTCACAAAAAGGACATGAATAACTATACTTTTCGCTGACAACAAGCGTAAAGCTCAAACTAATTAAATGTATGAATGTTGGTCAGAACTGCCATTCTCACCTGATTCTGTCGACGGTGAAGAAACCCCATCACAGCTTTCATTATAATGTAGATTGGTAAGATAATGCCGATGATTCTTAGAAGCAATAGCTGTAACATCAATTAATAAATGAGTGATCGATTTAGCTTAAACAGGTTATTAAGAATCTTCCAAGTCTTGTGAGCTAGAATATCTTACCATGATCAATGGGAAAGAATAATCCCCAGCTCGATTCACAATTATAGGAAGACTGTGCCGCAACACTAGAAGAATCATGAACTGCAACAGAAAGAGATCAGTCAGAGATCTATCCCTAACCTACGAGCTTCACAGCTTATTTTTTTTGATATTGCAAACATCAATTTTTTTATCGCTTCCCAAAAACTCAAATGGAAAATCATTAAGACATTCTAATAACTTTAATGTAGATGGAAGCATATTTAGGCATGATAAACTCATTGCTGCAATGGAGTCTTTCTCATCTTCAAGAGAGAATTTCAGGGAAATCAGCAAAACCATTCAACATTTGCACATAGTACCAAATGCAAGGGTATAGACATTTACTTGAAAGAGAAAGGAGTGTTTGGGGGGTGGGCTTACAATAATGGCGACAGTACGGCAACACATCATGCTTCTGGAAGTGGCGACTGTGTACTCCTCATTGCTTGAATCAAGGAAATTTCGATCTGTTGAGACCACTGTAATCACACGGGTATTATTCAAGTCTCGCCTTGCAATTTCCCAATTTCCTCTGACAGAAGCATGAAATGTATGGTCATGAGCAGGAAATGGTAGCTCTTGCTATACTGTGCAGTTTGGCATAAAAAAAATGCTCATCAATATAAAGGCTGAAGTACCTGAAGTTCATTGGAATATTCCCTAGTCGGAAAATAGGAGGTGGAGCCGTATAACCTGGCTTAAAATTCTGCAATTACCAGAAGTTCAACATAAGTAGCCCATCCATTTAAACATTATCCAAATACAACTTAGCTTGAAAATCCACGTTAATGAAGAGAACTCGGAACTTTCTGCAGAATCAAAATCCACAATAGTAACTCACCTGGTGGCAGATTTCACAAACAGTGTCGCCCTTCTCGTTACACCACCTTTGTACACATCTTCGGTGAGCATACTACACAAGAAAAGTGAAAATTAGCCCACATAGATGGATAGCTTTTGAAGTTCAATGAAAACAAAAGGAACTCGAGTGGTAAAACAGAGCAAAAAAGAGTGAAACAAAATACAGAATGCACAAGCAGATCAAGTGTAAAACTATTAAGGGGAAACATTGGTCAGAAATCACTAAGTTGATCGATTTCAGGCACTTTTAGCCACCTATGATCAACTAAGCATTTGGCTTAGCTCCTATTAAGGGCAATGTATAAAACCAACTTATTAGTACAGCAGCAACCTAAAAATCAGATAGACAAGGCTGGTTCCCTAAGATATGCTTGACACTCAGAATGATGCCCTTCATATAATGCCATCCCGGTAAGAATACATCCTAGAAGAAAAGTCAGATTACAAAGGTTATTTTATCCACATTTCATATTCTTCCTCTTTTACCAGGACAGAGGTCACTGCTTTTCTGCTGAACATTGGAATTTCAATGGTAGTTAACGAAAAATTACTAGCATTTGAATAGAAATTTGATCAAGCAACTGAGCAATGCTTCAGCAATGTGGTAAACTAGCCATTAAAGAAGCAGGAAAATCTCAACTTGCACCACAACAACGACAACAACGACAACTAAGCCTTTATCCCACTATGTTGGCTAGAACAATGACCTAATGAGCACAACCAACGCAAAAGATGAAAATAAATCATAGACAGTTAGAACACAGTAAGTATGCCTATTCGGGAAGTGAGAAAGCCTTTAAAAAGTGGAACAAATTCATCCCAAGGGAAACAACCACACTAATAAGCCAACACCAACCTTCAAGCTGCCGCAACAGGAACAAGGAGTCTCCATTTTAGAATCCCAATCTTCATCCTGGCATATCCTGCACTCCACCATCTTCCTCGGAGACAAGTCAGCTCCGGGATCCTCCAACTTGCATTCACTTTCCAAGTCATCATCATCAATTTTCAAGGCCATCAACCGGTTCCGGCTTTCAATTGCAGCCTCCAAAGTGGATTCAGTGAGCAAACGGTCCACCAACAAAACAAAATGATCCCCCATTCTCGGCAGCAACACTCGAATGATCGATCAAAAACACGAAAACAAGCAGGCTTTCCTGATGGGTTTTTTTTGGAAGTTCGAGACACGTTAGAAGAATGAATGAAACTGAATTTAGGCAGCACTTATATATACAACAAAACTAATGGGAAAAAAACAATAATTTTCATTTCTTCAACAAATGCTCTAGCCTTTGAATAAGTCAACCCACAACGTCTACACAACCCAAAATTTATCCATAAATAACAGAATCAGAAATTGAAGTATTCAAACAACAAAAGAAAGGGACTGTTAAGGAAGGAACTAAACCATACAGAGAAACAAAATGGACCACGAATGATTCAACAAACCAATAGTTAGTTCAAAAGGGGTGAAGACTCTCAAAGGTACACGAAGACCCCATGAAAGGAAGTCAAGTTAAGAGTCGAAAAAACATTAAAAGAAAACAAAAGACTTTGCCTTTAATATACTGAAACCTGGGCAACCAGAGAAACTTTCAAACATCAAAGCCAAGACACAATCCAACGAATAAATCAGCTTAGCAGAACATAACAAGGTCAAAACAGCCAAAGAGAAAAGAGAGAAAACAACCCCCCAAAAAAGAAAAGAAAAAAATTGTTTTGAGGGAACGAACAATTACAGAGGGAGAAAAGCCTCTTTAGCAATAAAACAAACACATAAGCACCAAAAGAACAAGAGAAAGTGTGGAATTTAAGAGAATATCCAGAGAAAGGAAAGGAAACAAAGAAAAGGGATACTTACAATCCAAGAAGGGGATCGGATATCTTCAAGCTAAGAAAGCTCTCTCCCTTTCTCCCTTTCCCCTTTTTCTCTTTTTTACGGGTTTTCTCTGCAAAACTGAGGAGAGAAATCTCGGTTTTGGAATGAAGCAAGAGATTGAGTGTGGTCTCTGTCAGCATTCAAGATTCAAATTCACGTTCAAATTCCTGTGCTGGGTTTTAACACACAGAGACCGCCATATATATAATGGCTTCAAAAGTTCAAGAAAGTGCACTGCTCCAATTCAAATTCCAAACCAAAATTTATAAAAAATGGAAAAAAAATATTACAAAAAAAAAGAAGAAAAAAAGGAAAAGTCCTAGAAGAATAGAATAATGTTGAAGTGGGGTATCTTCAAACAGAGGTTCTTGAACATGTGTCGCTTTCTAAACCGGTCTTGCAGAGGTCGTGTATGTGTCGCCATTTGCATTTTGCAATACAATATCTGCGTTTGGTTTTTCAACTTTTGACTCCATTTTATCTATAATCTTAGTCTATATCCATAAAAATAATTGAGGTGAAGAAGAACTGAAGAAGGGAAAAGAAAGAAAATTATATATATTCCTAACCGCAGAGAAACTGAGAGCCACAAGGATTCCACTTTTTACTACAATCTTTATTAATTGCAATTTTGGTCCAAATGTACTTTTGGTTTCTTACGTTTCATTGTTATAAAATAGTCCTTAGGTTTGTATTTTGTTGCAGTGGCCAATGTTTTTCTTGATTTTTATATTATTCGATGACTCGTGTAATTATTTTTACCCATGCCAGACTACATATCATTTGGCTCATTCTCAGCAATTTTGGTTCGTCTCTGAGTTATAAATAAATATTACACGGGCCGCTGGAAAATATATAAATCACGAAGAAAAAAAAAAACCGCAACTTTTTTTTTTCTCTCAAAAGACCCTTAGAAATCTTTGAACTTCATTTTGACTGCTTAATATTGGCCATAACATGTCACGTTGACCAAAACTACAATAACATACAAACGTAAGAGACTATTTTTGCAATAATGAAACATAAGAAACCAAAAGTAAAATTTTTTTTTTTCATCTTTAATATGTACTTACATTTATAACTGCACATGCATATTGAGAAGGAAAAAAGTGTTCTCTCTTCTGCAAACAAATTTTAAATGCAATTCATTCTTCTTCTTCTTTTTTTGCCTTCACTTTTGGTGGATCACTATATACTGATATATTGCGATATTGTTTTAGTTAAAATTAAAAGCAAATTATGTAAAGATACAAGAATTAGTGTTGGATTTTTAAAAATAATCAATGGATTTCATAAAATCAACTTACAAGTGAGGGGCAGTCTGGTAATATCATGACATAAAAATATGACAAGAATTCGACATGTTAAAATCGAATAATCTGTCTTTATTACTACGTAATTAGATTCTCACCTCTTAAGATAGTGGTAGGAATTTATGACACCATATTAACTCGACATGATAAAAATAAATTTTCAACTCATACGACCATTATTGTCACACTTAGAGAGGGGCCCCTTTTCTTCAAATAATTTTAGAACAAAAATGATTTCTTACCTCGACGACCCTCCCCCAACCCCTCTTTTATTTATCCAATTCGTTTTCATACTTTCAAAAACATGTTTTTAAAATTTTGAATATTAGACTAATTCCTCATCATTTTCAATATACATTTTTACTCTTCAATTACACTTTGCAAGATTTGAATAAAACACTTTAATATACAGTGGACTAATATCTCCTCATTTAATTCGTATTTGGCGAAACTCTCCAAATAAGCACATTTTAATACTTTTGAACTTAATCCAAAGTACATCTCTATCTTCTCATCCCTATCATTTAGTTATTGAACCAATTAACATAAAATATATATCTATATATATAATCATTAGTTATCATATTAATTAACTACTAAAATTAATTATTACTATTTTATTCTCATTTGCAAATTGATTTAATGAGATTTATTACAAGCGAAAGCAATTAATATAGTATATTGTACAAATTTAGTTGACCTGGATTCATATTAATTATTGCACATGATGGGGGCATAGTTACACTATTAGTGTACATAATTAATTAAAATAAATAAGCAGAATATTATCCTTTTGTATGATGATTACTTGGTAATTTAGGTTTAAGCTACAATTCATTAATTGAAAAGCAAAAAAAAAACTTTAATTAAGAATGGACAGGAAATATAGAGATCCCATAATTTAGGGTTTTGTTGTTTTAGGCTTTAGCTGACAATTATTGCGCAGGATAAGCAAAAAAAATGTACGTATGATTGTTTTGCTATTTGGATTATTAATTCTTGTACTCATGAATAATGATACTTTTTATATAATTAGTAGTGTTTTTTTTTTTTTTGGCATACCACATAATTACTTACGAATAGATTATTTTGTTTTCTGTTCGTGAATTTGGGATTAGAGATGGCAATTCGTGTCGTATTTTGATCAACGTATATGTGTACGTATTAGAAACTATTCAATTCTAATTTAACTGGTTTAATTATTGTATTATTCTTTTCAACTTATTTAATCAGTTAATTTGCCAAGACTCAACCCATTGTAATCTTGTTTATAATTGTATTATGTTTGATTCGTATGGTGTTTTTCTTTTCATTTAATACATAGTATTTTTTTTTAATGAGATGTTTCCTTATCATACATATAAAAAAAATAAAAATAAAAACTAATCATGTTTAAATTGACAGATTTCAAATTTACAGGTTGATACATCGCCACTTCCTTATACACCGTAGTGACGATGATATGATCCCTAGAAACGGATGATGAAGAGGGCGGGGTCCGCGGGGATGAAAAAGAACGATATATCATATGCCCCAAAACTCGAAGAACCACTGAGAATTTACCATGATTATTGTCTTTAACACAAAAGCATCTCATATACTATAGTAAATACCTCTAATTGTAAACGGAGTGATTCTTATTTTTATTTCTATTTTTATAAAAGAAAATAAAAATTTTCGATTTTAACGTAACCCGTTTAATTATTTATGTACCGCACAACTTGAACCAAACTTGTGCCAAATGGCGTGGAATCGTGGTGTGTTAGCGGAAGAAACTGTTGCTTTCGATGTGAATAATTCATTAAGTAAATAAAAGGACAAAATTCTTCTTATTGGTTTTTTGTTTGATTTTGTCAACACCGTGTACAAATTTTAAAAATCGAACAGCTTCTAATAAAAACAAAAAATTGAACAAGCTTTGAGTACGTACAAAAGACCGTCTATAATAGTTTTTTTTAGAAGAATTATCCGTTCCATATAAAAAGTCATATTGGTAAGAATAATTTGATAGGTTAACTATAAATTACACATAATTATATTAATAATAATGTAATATAATATGTAAGCGTGACTATTTTAGTATAATATATTTTTTATTTTAAAAACAAAACTCTTTTGATGGAATAACATAAATATACTTTTTGAGTAAAATAATTCAATCAAAAAAAAAAAAAAAGAATTTTATGAGAGGTACAATTATTTTTAAAACTCATAAAAAATTAAGGGAACAAATAAATATATTCATAATTAAAATCTTTATATTTTCTGAAGTGGTAACTCAGGATTTGTTTGTTTTATTACTTTTTCCCAGAAAAGTCTATTTTTTCACTAAAAAAATTCCATAACCAAACAGCTTCATTTTTTCTTAAATTCAAATTTTAAAAATTGAAATTCTCTCTACAATTACGCTCAAATCATTTTAAAAATAAAATCATCATTACTTATTTCCTACACAATTTTTCATAAAAAAATTTCCTTTAAAAAAATTTCTCTCCAAAACAGAAAATCCCCAATTTAAATTACAAAACAAACAGAGCCCCAAAGCCGTACTCACCAATAAGAAGAATAGACAAACTAATTAAGGTTAAGGGGGAAACACAAAAAAGAAAGCAGCCAATACAATAGGGGCTTTGTTGGATGAGTCACACGTCCATTATGGTTATATTTTATTTTTTTTATCATCATCAACTATTATATTATTTTGTCTATTACAAATAAATACCGGGAGATTGGGAGAACAAAGAAATTGAGACGTTTGCCTATGCACAAACATAGTAGAAATCAAACTCCAACCTTTAAATAATTTGCTATGTGTTACAATCGTTTGGGCACTAACTCATTGATTCCATTATGATTCAATGTTCTCATGAAAGCGTCCAGTGCAATTCATTCAGTCCGTCCTAAAGAGTAAATACATACGATATAAGAGTATATATATTAATATGACCAAGTAAACGTCAAAATGTTCTTAAATTTAATTACGCAGCCAAAATATACTTTATAACTCAACCCTGTTTATTTGACGACTTCTTTTCTTTTTGGTGGCTCTGGGCAGGGCGGATCTAAGGGGTCGGATAGTCTCCGAACCCCTCTAATCCCCTTTTATACCTTATTAGTCGTGTATATTTAGCTATTAAATTTTTTTTATAACGTATTTAACCGTTAGAAAATCATATTTATTCATATGTTGAATCCCTAAAAAATTTTAAAATGTATTTTCTGATTTCGTTGTTCACTGAGATAGGGCTAAAAATTCAGCTTCTTCTATCGTCATTCATCACGATCTTCTTTTTGTTTTTGTTGGCAGAAATGAAATGATCACAATCTTCTTGTGAAATTAGCTGTTCCGCAAAATACCCTTCAAATTAAGTGCAAGAGCTCATGATCATCCTCATGCAAATCATTCTGTTTGGATATGCAATTATGCATGCATTGAGTTGATTTTCTTTTTAAGTTTTAGCCAAATATAAATGAAGATATTTTATTTTATTCCCACTAACAAAGTCTTATTTAAATATATATATAATTAAAAAAATTATGTTTTTATTTTCTTTAACTTTTATTTATTTACTGATATAATTATGTGTGATTTACAAAGTAAAGGTGAAAAGAAAATTAGTGACGAATATTTTACATTATATGTATTGTATCTTAAATCCACTAAAAAAAAAGGAAAAAAAAAAAAAAGTCTTATATCTGATTGCATGACAGTCCGATGCATAATATTTCAACAGCTAAACTCAATATGGGTAGTTTCTCAATAGTTGTTATTTTAGAGTAAGAGTCATAAATCAAGAACTAAACACATTACATCAGAAACTATATTCGATATGCGATACTTCGGTAATTAAACTCGACTCTTATAAATTTTGACCTCATCTCACACTTTCTTTTTTTCTTTTTTCACAAGGAAGAAAAAGTCCCCATATTCTTTCTTCTCCTTTATCCTATCATGCATATATTATTGGTCAGCTGAGATCTTTGACTTGTGATATCCTCTAGAAAAAGAGGAAAAAAAAATCCTTAATTATTCACGCGTCTGCAGCTGCTATTGGATTAGTTATAAGTTTTTCCTCTTTGGTGGAGTTCGTCTACCATGCATTAATTGTGTTGAAAAATATACACATATATATGATGATGACGTGGCTCTATAAACTTTAAATTTTCATTGGTTTGGTTGGTAAACTCCCAAACCCAATATGGATGCTATGACCTCAACAATCACTCAACTCTCTTTCCTACTCTTTTTTTTTTTTTTTTTCCATCTATAATTTGATTATTCTCAATTTCTTATAAATTTCCCCCTCCCCAACCCCCAACTATCAAATGGACACAAGCCATTCATTTTTTTAAAAATATTTTTTTTAACAAAAAATCAAACTTTAATACCACAAATAGTAAAAATGTTGGTTATCTTGGAGAAAAAGGCAACTTTCAAGTTTCAACTATTCCCAATGGTTTCCTTGCTTCTTTTTTTTTTTTTTTTGACAACAGAAAAACTAGATTCTATTAATTAAGGTGTTGGAATGTGTGTGATTTGATTATGGGGCTTGAAGGGATCATACTCACTTGAACTAGAGGTACTCAAAGGAGTAGCTATTTGAATCCTTGCTTCCAAACAATTTTACCTAGAGGTTCACTAATTGAGTAATGTTAATTACCAAATTTTAGGGTTTATTAGGAAATTCAAAACTTTGAGGGAGTTGAATGTAATATACCCTTAAAAATATTAAGTATATAAATTAACTGATAAATACATAAGCAAGTATATATGGTTGAACCACCAATTTTAGGTTTGCTTGCATTACGAACGCAAGAATATAAGTTGGTTTTGCATTGAATTTTTTTGTGATCCAAAACCCACAAAATTGGAATATATAAGTGTGTGTGCCAAATGTAACTATCAAATCGTTCCACGTGGCAAGAAGCTAGTGGTCAAATAGTCATGCAGATATAATTATTTAATTAATTAGATTTAGATAATCCAAAACATTGGCCTAATTACTTTGTATCCTTAGTACGTAATTTAATATCAAAATATCATCCTATGATGCACTCTAAATTGGAAGAAACTAACATAAATAGGTATTGAACTCCCGATTTTCAAATAATTTCTCTATAGTGTATTAGTGTTATAACTGTAATCCCTAATAGGGTTGAACAAAATATCTGCGATTCGGGTTGAACCGCAGATTCGATCCGAAATTTCGGATCGGATGGGTTCGGATATTTAATCCTGGATTGAAATCGGTTTCAACTTTTTTTTTTCTCCAAATAATCCGAAACGATACCCGGATAATCCAAACCTATCCGTAGATAATCCACATATGCCAAACTAGGTCCTTATAAGAATTATTCGAAAACTTCAATGTCATATCAAAAATTGTGATTTCGGATTTAAAAAAAAAACTGACCAGATTCGTTCTGAAACTGCAACCTCGGATTAAAATCCGAATCCGATCCAAAACTTTGATTTCGGGTCAAATCGGGTCGGTTTCGGACCGAATAGATGTATTATTCAGCCTTAATCCCTAGAGTACTGGATTGCCCCTATATCAATGATTCATCTGCTTAACATTGGGTCCTGGATGGCCAGAAGGAGACACAGCTACCTAACAAATAAATTACTAGAGGCTACAGCAGCTAATCTAAATCTCTCTCTATCATTAGGGCCATAATTAAGCATTCTCCTAAAACACATTTATATTTTGAATTAGGTCAATAGAGTTGTTCAGGTGGTTATGTTTGGGAGGGAAGAAAATTCAACAATCAGAACTAGATTAACGGAAAAGCTTCCCTTTTTTTTTTGTCTTTTTTATTTGAAACAAGAAAGAATTAAGTATTTGTTCCCTAATTTCTCTCGTTACTCGATCTTCCCGTTAGCTGTCGCCTTTCGGAAGTAGGTGATATTAATATTAGTAAGTGGCATAGTTATGTTGAGTCGAATGTATTATATTTTCTCGGCGAGATAATATTCTGTCCTCAAACTTTTCTTTGAATAATTTATTACTACGTAATTAATTTCAAATATTAAAACCGATGAAAATGAGTAGGTCCCTCCCTAGCATTTCTATAGAATTTTTTTGTGATAGATACTAGATAGCCATCTTAAGGAATCATGAATAAATAATTAATTGTGTGATAATCATATAATTAACGAGAATTTTAATGGTAGTTAGCTCACTAAACTGGAATTAAATTAATCAAGCAATCATTAAAAATGACAGTTAGCTTACTGAATTGGACTATTGGTTTCCTGTGTATTTGATAAATTATTTCTTGACAAATTAAATTATGTGATCATATAAAAATTATTGTTAGATTAGTTTTTTTTTTTTTTCAGTCTCCTGTATTTCAAAAATTATTTATTATCAAATTAAATCGTGTAGTTATGAATTATAATTATTACTCGTACTTTCCATTGCTAATGAAATAACTAATTAAATTAATTAGTTATTATGTTTTTTAAACAAAATTAATATAAAATTAAATTAATTAATAGTCAATTGTTTCTGGGGAGAAATAAAATTTAATAAACAATATACCATCGATTAAAAAAAAATTAGGGTATTAAAAATGTATAATTATAATGCAACTGTCCGAAGACGAGAAACATTTGAATTTAAAAAAAAAAAAAAAAAACAAGGGCTTGTGTTCTAGCGGGGAGGCATGTTTTAGTTTGGGCTTTCGAAGCCCATCAATCACCCTCATAACTGAGTACCCATATTAAACCCCAGCCCAATATTTATTTTAATTTGTTTGGTGCTTGTTTTTTTTATGATGTTTTAAAATTCGATATTGAAAACATGTTTTTGAAAATAATTTTATAATATAAAAATGTATAACTGAATAATAAAAAATTACATTGAAAATGATGAAAAATGATTACAATATATTAAATTTATCATTGAAACAAAACAAAAACATAAAGAATAAGCCCTCGATGTTCTGTTGTACGATGTTATTTTTTATTATGTTAAGAGTTTGTAGTTTTTATTTAGGTGAACTACATTTACATCCCCGAATTTTGAAAAATTACAAATAGCCATTAGTTATTAGAAATTATATATAACACCACTATAAGAGAGGGTTCAATAAGAAGAATAATCACTCGTTTAAAGTTAACTTCATACTTTCATATGCAATATATTTGACGATTGTAATATTTGTCGATAATTTCTTTTTCTTTTTCCCCCTATATAATTGGAATTTATGATATTTGACATACATCTAGCACCAATATAACAAATCTTACATGTAGCGGTTCTATGGTGTAGTGGTTAGCACTCTGGACTTTGAATCCAGCGACCTGGGTTCGACTCCCGGTAGGACCTTTTTACTTTTTTGCCTTTTTCCCCAGTTTTAATGGTAACTTGTAACTTGTACTTCTTGAATTCCTATTATAAGATTCATGTTTAAGAGTAGCCATTTTTATTATGCCTTCTATTAGAATGGCCGCTTTTATGTATTCATTTTTTTTTGGGAGTTTAAGGTAAGTTGTATTTCCCCATTTATTTCATTCATTGTAACAGTTATATTTCAAAATTTCATTTTTGTTATAATATAAGAGTTATTGATGAAGTGTGATTTATCGGTGAAGATATTTCGGTTAGACTTGCTCTGATTCGTCATCTTTAGTAAGAGAGAGTCTTCTCTTGTGGAGATGAATTTACCATTTTATAGAGTTAAGAATACATCGCTCGGACTGGTGGTCCTTTCAAGTCACTCAACAAGGCAAATTATGAGATTGTCCATTGGTTCTTCGCGTCCGTCCCTACCTTTTGTTCGAGTACAAGTAATCCTCAACGGTGAGCCATTTGGACGGGATCATAAGCATAGTAATTGAGCCTCGAGTTGGTCCGAAGTGCTAATCAAGCACACTAGTTATTTTTTATATTATTATTAATATAATTATGCATGATTCACATGTAACTTATATTTGAAATTAATGATATTAGTGCAAAAAATAGTACAGAGTAACAAATTAAATTTAAACTTTGTTTATAACCCATAAAGAGTTGTATATTTTTAAAACATGAATTTTCCTTATTTGTGGGGCTAACATCCTATTTTTTTTTTTTTTTTAATGTGATATGTAGGTTTGTATATGTTTCATTTACATATATGCATCGGTGTATCTCTAAAGTAAGGTTCATTATCTCCCCCTTACAATTTTACGGCATTATGCCTTTATTTTAATAAAAGATCCCCAAATTCCAAACCACTTAATCGGCTGTTAACCAAAAAAAAAAAAAAAGTTATATATTTTTAAAATATGAATTTTCTTTTGAAACGGATGCAGCATCATGTACGGTTTCAAGTTTTAATACATTTTTTTTAATGAATAAATTTATATAGCACTTCATGTAAATTTATATAAGTTATTTGACAAATTTTTATTTTGATAATAACTTTAACATTTTTTAATACCATACATATCATAGAAATAATGATATTTTGGTAAAATTGTTAGAAGAATATCGGCATCAAATACCATTCCCGTATTTCCAGAGTATTTGTGGGTCTGCAATTTGTATTTGTTGGTTTTAGATTAAAAAAAAAAAACTAATTTATTGTATCATTGGAAATCTTCCCAATTTGTGTGAGACAGTGAACTGAAATTTTTTTTTTTTATGCATCCGTTCTATATTTATATTATATAACCTCTTTATTTGATAAATAAAATTATAAATTTTTTGTCAAAGTGACCAAAAAAAAAAAATTACATTTCTTATTTTCATCTTAATTAGTCTTTACACTCAAATTTATAATGCTACATATGCATAAAAAAATTGTTTTAAAAAAAATAAAATTGTCCTAAAATATTTTAAAATATACGAAGCGGTACGCTGGTACGGACGTATTTTGTAGAAAAACCGACACTAATTCCAAAGCAACGGATAAGGTTGAACATCCTCTGTGCGTCTCTGCTCCACACGATCATTCCCCCAATGATCATAGTATAACTTTCAAAAATTACGATAGCGCCCCAAAAGTTTTCCTTCCCCAATTATCAGGCCCCCCATCCTTTTCAACCGGAGTTTGAGAAATCAACTTAAGGCCCCTGATCTAATCGAATATTCCAACTAAGGGTTCCGTTGTTCCGCCCTATTCCTCTCGTGCTAAAATAATTAGCGGACATTTTTATATATTGAGACCCCATTGGTTGAAAATCCGTTTTCTTTCAACTACCGATATTTTCCCTCTCTGCATCCCATCGGAAAAGGTAGGTTTTCATTTGCGTTAAGCTTGTTTCTCGTTCAATTTTGGGTGAATTTTGCTTCTGAGTGTTGAATTTCGGTGGATCTGTTCGTGTGTTTATTTATTTTTTGGTTTTCGGCGCGCCCGCTCTCTCTCAATTTTGATTAGTAATGCTATAATTATGGATACGAATCTGTTTTTGTGATGTATATACGCGAAATTTTGGTGCTAGATTTAGGTTTTGTGTTTCTGGGGTGGCCTTTAATTGTGGGAGTTTTTGTTCCTGGAATGGTAATTATGAACGTGATCTGTTATTAACACAAGATAATCTTTGTATTTATGGCTACACTATTTTGAGGAATTAGAAGTGCTCTTTCTCTCTCTGGTTTTTATTATTATTATTATTTTTATTTTTCCTAGGCTGCTACTTGAGCTAGTATTTTGCGTTTGTTGATTTTATCTCGGAGTAATAATGGAGAGAGAGATAAAATTTGGCTTTTAAGAACCTGGCAATTTTAGTGTAGAAGTAATCGACATATATTTTCATTTACTACTATTTTAAGTTAATTGATTAAGTATGATGGGATATTTCAGTTTTATGTTAGATGATGGTTAAAATTTTGGTCTAGAAAAATTTTGTGGAAGTATGGCAGAGTTTGATATTCTACTTTTAGATAAATTATCACCCAGAAGTAACTTTGTACTTGGATTTGGAGAAAAAGAAGAGGAAAACCTTGCACAGCTTTATGGACATCTTTGAAGTTTGAATTTGTAATGGAAACTATGAATCTCTTGATTATTACAAAACGTGAGAATGTCTCCACCCACCCCCTCCCACTTATTCTTATTTCATAGCTTATGGAAATTTGGAAAGAAAGTTCCAGTTATTCAAACCTGAGAGGTTATGTCTCAAGATGATTGTATTATGGCTTTGAATGCAACGTATACAAATGCCTCACTGAATTAGTTACTGTAATAGCGGGGTGAAAATTTTGTGGGAGCTTTAAGTTGGGTTTTAGGATCAGTAGTAGATAGCTTTGGATTTCGATTTTAGCCTTCTGGAGAATTTGTTATGCTGTCAAGTTAAATTTCATTTTTATCTTATAGCATGATGCTTGGTTGAGGTAATACTGAAAATAGAACTTGAATGACTGCGATTTCTTGATCTAATGATGATTTTTGGATTTGTTATATACAACTTGCATCTATCTTATTGATGAGTTCTTATGAATTTATATCAATAGTATGGCCTAGTTGATATAAGTGTATTCCGGGAATTAGTGAAACTTTTTTAATTGCTCTTCAGCTATGTATTATATGCCAACTTGAATTAGCAGAGTAAATATGTTGGTGATTTGCATGAGTCACCAAGTTTTTATTTACCCACTTTGTACGAAAAAGGTGTATATTCTCAGATGCTAGACGAACCAGATTAGATGTTTTCTTTGGGGAGGTTGGGGTGGTGGCGGTGTGGGAACAGGATATTTGTTTTTGCTCGAGTATCTCACAGACATGGATTGGCTTTGATTAAATTTTGTGGCTGCCATAAGTATTTAAACCTGAAATGATTTTGTTGACTGCAGGACTTTGGAAAAGCATAATCTGACCTGAGTGCTTGTTTCATCATTCAGCATGAAATACTTGGAATATACACCTCTTGATCGGTGAGGCTTGAATTTATGGAAACATACAGATATTATTACTATTATCTTTTGAACTGTTGAGTCCAGTTATTATGCTCATGTTCGTTGGTCAAATTTCAGTTTGCTCAGTAATTGCTGCCATTTGCTTATTAATGATCTTATCTTCATGTGAACTTTCCAGTATCAATGACTTCTTGAGTCAGGTGAATCTTGGAGAGCGCACTATCAAAGGATGTCTAGAAGCTTACTCCTGTCAGTACAATTCATAACTTTTCAGTGCAGAATATTTGCACCTGGAATCTTTAGGGACAATTGAATCTTAAAATTGTTTTGCTCCTTTTCAGGCAAACATACTGGAACAGATAAGAAGCTGTCACTCAGTTTGGAGAGTGAGGTAATGCCAATTGTAAAACTCTGGTGTGCATAGAGATATTTAAGAGTCAAGTCATCTTCTGGCCAGAAGTTCAACTCAAATTCTTCTTATGCATGCTTACTTGTTTCCGCATTATTTCTTAAAGAAAGTCTGTACCATCTGCCTTTCTGTAATGATCTTGATATCTTGAAAAAAGTACTTGAATTCTTTCTTAATAGCTATTATATAGTCCATGTTTTCTTTTGAGATGGCAAGTTTTGTGTCTATAGTCCATGTTTTCCTTTCTCCATATGTTTATACTTTGCCATTCAGCCTGTGTTGTTCTGTTGGAAATCAACATTTTAACTTTTTTCAATCCAGATTCTTGATTACCTTGGGAAATCGTCTGACACTGACTCTTCCTCACCAGTTGAATATCTGCATACATCCAGGTGCTAATTTCAGTTAATCCATGCATCTTATCCTTTGATGGTTGTGTAGGTTTGCTTTTCTAATATCTTAAAACTTATATACCAGCCGAAGGACGCTGATATATCTGCTGCTTACTCTGTATCACATGTATCCAGACTACGACTTCAGGTAACACTGTACCCTATGTTTTATCAATTTGCTGAGACAGGGAGGCTTATGGGCAGTGTCGCTGTCAGCTTTCGTTGCGACATGGCATCCCACTATATAGGCCTTCCTTAACAGCCTTGGGAGTGTTGTCAGAAGGGTTGACAGACAGTTCAGAAGCTGTTGCTAGCTGAGAGTTCGAGTCTCTCCATTTCCCAAAACCAAAACCACTTTGCTTGTCTGTTTTGATCTATATTGCTATTAGTTTGTCTTAAATGACATGGTGGTGGGTTCTTTTGTTCTATTGTGGTGCACATTGTCAATATCCTGGTTTAACAGTGCAGTGAAAGCTCACCAATTTTTCAATGAAGAAAGCTGGGACAGCTTTAAGCAGATTTTTGACATCTACATGTTTGAAGCATCAAAGGTATCCTTGCCTTTCACATTGGTATTACTCCCACATTTGGTGCTTAATGGTGGTACTTGTTCTATTTCTAATTATGATGTAGAACCTCTTTGCTACTGTATGTAGTGGACAACCTAAACCATAGACCACTATGTTTACTGAGGTTCTTAATTGAATGTTTATCTGAGATTGGTATCGATAAACAACTAAACAAGATATCCGTTGGAATTTTATATTACTTCTAGAATGTTATATATGGGTCTTTGTTCTTTGTTTTGTTGCTCAACGGTTTGTTAGAGAAACGCTTGGGGTATTTGTTTCTTAATCGGGCATCATAATCATGATATTCTCGTAAATATATTTGACTCTTTATTTTTTGGGTTACTTAATCTGCCCTTGTTTTCCATTGGGATTTCTTCTGCCTTCTTTGCAGGAATGGCTCGAGGCAAATGAGGGATCTACACTTTTGGAGACCTTCTGCAAGGCTTTAGACGAGGTACGCATTTAATTCAAACTAACTAGAACATAGATATCACAAAGTGAAGAGAAAAGGACTTAGGCAATTTGTTATTATTTTTACTGGTGCAGGTTGTGAAACTAGCAGAATGTGAAATTTATAGTTACAATGCCGAGGCTGATGCAGATCCCTTCCTTGAGAGAGGAGCTATGTGAGCACATTGTGTATTGCTTTTATCTTAATTTTTCTGTAGCGTTGTATGTAAATTGTAACCTTTATTGTGTGTTTCTGCAGATGGTCATACCATTTCTTCTTCTACAATAGGAAACTAAAGAGAGTAGTGAGCTTCCGTTTCAGCTGTTTAAGGTTCGATCTCGTTCCCTTTTTGTATTAATGGACATTGTTGCTATTTCAGCATAAGATCGATAGTTAATCTTGGCTTAATCCTTCATTGTTAATCTCAGCAACTTGGCGGCTGAAAGTCTCGCAGCAGATGAGCTAGGCTACGACTACGACTATGACTATGAGGAAGACGGTGATATTTTTGACGACATGGACATCTGAGTACGTACAAAGCTGTTGTTAATATGCGGATTTAGCTAGACCTACTGTATCAACCTCTTGTTGTGTAAATTCGGTTCTAGGGTTTTAGCGCTGGAATATTAATTAGGAGACGACTTTCTGTAGTAAAAGGGCGTTCAGGTAATGCGCCCAAGGTTGTGGATAAAATTGTGAAGAGTTTTCAGTATTCGTTATTGGAATGTCTATCCTTACTTCTCTCACTATAATGTTTCATTGTAGATTTTGTTTTTCTTTGTATCTGTTTTATGTATATTCCCTTCTGAGTTATGAATCACAAGTTACAATTCGAAATATGATTTTGCTTCCATGTTTGCAAGGTTAGATGCCCGATCATTGTCCGTTGCTGAAAATAAACAAAATAGGCCAAATAAACTTAAATCCCATTGAAAATGGAAGAAACTCTATCATGCAAGGACAGATTTTTCATCTGACGTTAGTGTTTTGCAAGGCAAGATGGCTGATCGCTGATAATTGTTGGAAAATAACAATCAAATAGAGTATTAGATGTGTGAGGATCTCTCACGTCAAACAAAATTAAGAATTGAATAATTAGAAGTGAAATCTCAGAATAATTTTGGGGGGAGACAAATTTGATTAAAAGAAAGAAGAGAGAACATGTTATGGGATAAGTACTATGCCATTTGTAGTGAACTTAAAGATTTTATGTGCCTGATTGTTTCAATCTTGAATGTTTGCGGAGGATAATAAGGCTATGTTTGGTATTCACTTCCAAAATATATTTTGAGATGTTTATTTCACGTCTTCAAAATGCATTTTGATATGTATTCCAAAATATATTTTGAGACATGTATAGTACTGTTTGTAAGCGGCGCCATGAGGCGGTCCGACGGCAGCGGGTGGTGGTCCAGCTGCGGCGGACGGTGGTCCGACCCAATTCATTTTAAGAAATTAATTTTCAAAATTCATCCAAACAACATATTCTAAAGTGAGATATTATAAAATACATTTCAAACATATTTTTGACTAGGAACCCACCATTTTCATCTCAAAACACATCTCAAAAGGTAATACCAAACAGGGCCTAATATTTGATGGGGTGAGGAAAATTGTGTTAGTCACAAATATTGCTGAAAGGAGTATCACAATCGATGACGTTGTTTTTGTAATCGACTGTGGAAAGGCAAAAGACACTTCATATGACGCATTGAATAACACTCCTTGATTGCTTCCATCTCTGTTTTTAAAGTGGATTCTTTTCATTTTTAAAAATATGTTCTCAAAATTATATATAAAAACATGAAAAGAAACAAGGCTGAGATTTAAGTGGAGTTAGCGTTAATAACAAACTAGGGGAAGGGAGCAGTTATTAAGCTAAATGATTGGTTATAAATGTATGACGTAGAGATTAGTAGTAATGGAAATTTACTCTTAGGGCATCTCCAATGGTTCTACCTCTAAAGGAGGTATTTTGTTGCCACATCATCTGCCACTTCACCTAATACCTATAACCATATTTCTCTTCAACAATTCTACCCAAAAAGTAGGTATTTTATTGCCACATCATCTCCCACTATCAATTATTATATACATCTTATTTATATTTACTCATTTATTATATCATTTTTAATTCTGTATAATTAAACATCATTACTAATATTTTAATGAACATATTTTATTTTTAAATTATATATTAATAATATTTTAATAAATAAATTATTTTAGTAAACATATTTTATTTTTAAATTATATATTAATTAAAGTTAATACATACATAATTTAAATAAAAAAATTCCTAAAAACAATTAACTATAATTAAAATTTAACCCACAACGCAAAACGATTTACTTCAATTTCACAGAAAAATATAATACAAAGCAGTGTTAAACATAAATAAATAAACAAATCTAAATTAGGAATTTCCTAATTATTGCCATATCGTGCCCATACGTGCTCAATCAAGTCAGCTCTCAATTGATGATGTTTTTCCCTGTCACGTAATTCGGAACTCCTCATGAGATATTTATTGAATGCACCGACAGAGCCTTGTATTATCGGAGGAGCATTATTGTTGCTCGATTCGTTGCCTGCGGATTCGTCGTTCCAATCGGATGCTTTATCCCCTTCATCCTCTATAATCATATTATGTAAAATAATGCAAGCAATCATGATATCTTTCAAGTGATCTTTGTACCATAAACGGCTTGGGCCTTTGATCATATCCCAACGAGCTTGAAGCACTCCAAATGCTCGTTCGACATCCTTTCTGGCAGCCTCTTACAGTTCCTTGAACTTTTTCCTCTTCGGATCTTGAGGACACTGAAAGCTCTTCACAAAAGCCGCCCATTCCGGATAGATTCCGTCTGTTAAGTAGTATCCTTGCTTATATTGAGTTCCATTTATAGTAAAATTAACCTTCACCTCACATCCTTGTAAAACATCGTTGAACAGCGGGGATTGATTAAGCACGTTGATGTCATTACTTGACCCTGCAACTCCAAAAAAAGCATGCCATATCCACAGGTCTGCAGACGCGACCGCTTCGAGCATAATCGTCGGTACTCCATGATCACCACAAGTAAACTGGCCTTTCCAAGCGACCGGGCAATTTTTCCATTCCCAATGCATACAGTCAAGGCTACCGATCATCCCCGGGAAGCCGTGCCTCATTCATGCATATGTATCAAGTGTTGACAATCAGCCGCATTAGGCTTACTCAAATAATAATCGCCGAAGACTTCTATCACACATCTACATAAATTAGTCAAACATTGAAGGGTCGTTGTTTCAGCAACTCGTAAGTATTCATCGTAGTGATTAGCCGGACCACCATATGCCAGTTGCCTAATAGCCACCGTGCATTTTTGAAGTGGCGAGATACCTTTTCTGCCCGTCGCATCGACCCTCCACTGAAAATATTCATGGTAAGATTCTAGGCCAGCGACAATGCGCGTGAATAACTCTTTACGCATCCGGAAACGACGTCGAAATGTGTTGGGACCCCAAGTTGCGTTTTCAACAAAATAATCCTCCATAAGCCTATTGTGTGCACCCTCACGATCCCGATGCACGTACCTTCTCGGGTGTTTATGAGAATTTCTTTCTACAAGCTGAAGAAGCAGTTGTTCCTCTGTATCATCCATTAGCCATTCCATGACTTCATCATCATCACTATCACTAGAGGTGGAGAAGTTATACGACGAAGACATGATAGTGTTGTGTGGAAATACGAAGTAACAATAAGAATATGAAAACTTTGTTGTGTAGAAATGTGAAGTGTCATACCTGAATATATAGACAAGCTCCAACGGCTAGTTTTCAAACGGCTAGTTTTCCAACGGCTAGTTTTCAAACGGCTAGTTTTATAACGGCTAGTTTTCCAACGGTTAGTTTTCAAATGGCTAGAACGGTTGCATTTAAACCGGTTAGCATGCAATACAATTATATTAGAATTATGAAAATAACATTACATATTTTTAATTAAAATAGCATACATGCTACAAATAAAGGAATGCAGACAAACATAAAAGAGTACATCGACATATAAGCAAAAAAATTACAACATGCCCCACGACTTCTTGATTTCTTCACACATGAACTGGTGTATAGACAGTTGTTCCTGTGTCATAGCGTCAGTATTTTTCATTAGAATTTTGTACTCCTTTGTTTTGGTTAACCATGACATGAACTCATTTTTTGTATTGAGACTCTCTCTGATTTCTCCAATCTCTTTGATTTTCCTTTTTCCTTAGCGTTCCTTTTCGCTGCCTTTTGCCCAATTGGACGAACACGATCTGTATCATCTTCTTCAGCAGCACTTGAGGATGTGTAAGCTCCAGCCTCCGAAATCTTAGTCTTTTTTTTACTATGAATATCACTATCCACCACTGTGAACTTTGGACATACACTGAGAAGTCTCCACACTCCAAGATGCTTAAAACTATGTTTGCTATGATGATTCATGTACTCTTTTTGTGCCATTTCAATTATATCAGCGTCACTTTTGCCACTTCCCCAAATCTTGGCACTCCGATTGTAGCAATCAGAAAACAATTTTGTTTGCTTCTGAAGTGTGTAAAAATGCGATTTCAAGCTCGCCCAATCCCTCTTCGGTCTGTGGGCGGGACGATTTTTGTTGTACACGGAAGAGATCCTGTTCCACATCTGATCCAGCTTTTGAGCATTGCCTACCACTAAATCAGTGCTAATATCGATCCAACATTGTGATAGGAGCTCATTTTCACCATCCGAATAACTCACCTTCTTCTGTGGTGCATGCTTGTCTTTATTGTTGGAGTCCGAATCAACATCGAGATTAATGCGCTCGAGTCCTTCTGGAGATTGTGTCACAAACTCTTGGTCGGAGCTCCTTCCATCTGTGCTGGCCCTCCCTGAACCCGATGGCGAATATCCATGCGGAGGAAATCCAAACGGAGGAAATCCTTGGGGAGGAAATCCTTGAGGAGGAAATCCGTATGAAGGAAATCCTTGAAAGGATGGAGCTCCATGAAATCCTTGAGAAGGAAAATTTTGACTCTCGAACCATTTTGGGGAAGGAATGTTTGCATTATTGGGACAACTGTTGAACCGTTGAGAAGATAAATTTTCTTCGCCATTGGAAAAGTTCAACCAATTTGTTATTGAATCTTTATCCATTTTCTCTAGATGACAAATGATAAATAAGTGCAGAAATTTGAGAGGGAGAATGAGAATTGATATAGAAGTGTAGAGAATGGAGAACTTTAACATATATTTATAAAACAAAAAAATAGCCGTTAACATGTATTAAAAAAAAAAAAAAATGAACTAGGAAGCAACGGCTATTTCTAAAATAGCCGTTGCTTGCTACTGGAATGGTGGAGTGAAAACAGCCAAAAAGTAGAGAAAAAGTCAACAAAATACAATAAGTGGCCCACCCAATATGTTTCTCTACCTGGGTAGAGAAACCTCTACCCAGGTAGAGAAACATATTTCTCTACCCCAATTCCCCAACGGCATCTACCCAAAAATGGTGGGTAGATGCTGACTGCCATGTCAGCATCTACCCACCATTGTAGATGCTCTTAGATTCTGTAATTCTCTCATCTCAATAGTAATACTCACTCTTATTTACAAAAACAACCTTGAGATTTGAAATAAAAATAAAAATCAATCCCATACTTTTGAAAAACACAAAAAGAACCCTGAAGTTAAAGGTGTAGAAACAAAATCAACCTTACCGTTAGTCAATGAAAAATTTACTAACTAAATTGGGATTACTTTTTGTAAAGATCCCAAAATACCCCTCTGAAAAACTTTTATAAATTGTAATTATATTCCTCAAAGTTTACATTAATAACCACACAATCCCTCTAATGTATTAATATATCCATCGGATGAACAGAGGAGCATGCTTTGACTACTAACTTGAAACCTTATGTTCTTGTTGTTACACTTGAACAAAACACTACTAACGCCATCAATATTAGTACCATTAATACAGATGAATACATAACAACATAAAAACAAGTATTAGATCAAATCGCAATAAGAATACGTTCTAGGAAGAGTGATGAATTTGTGTTATTTCTTAATCTTCGTATCATCTGTACGCTTGTTACAATGAGGGAAAAAGAAGTCATTCGGTTGAATTTGGTGCGGATGAAACCCACACACGATGGATCGACAGTGGTAATTGTGGCGGCGCAAGGAGTCCGTGGCTTCGTCTTTCTCATTGATGACACCAAAAGTTATGACGGCGACTTTGTTCGAGGGCCACAACTGTTGCTGCGTTTAGAAATTGAATCAAGCCCGGCCGCAAGTGATGCCAGACAAGTATGGTAGAAGACCAGCCTAGAGGATGTGGCGACGATGACCAATTGCGGAATACAAACGTTCAACACAGAACTCACATGTCTTTCTACTGGTTTGGCTTTTTGGGTCTTCCTGCGGAATTGGAAGTCAGAATCCTTTGTAGAAGATGACTATTATTTGGGCTCAAGTATAAATTTTTATTTTTTTTATTGAATGTTAAAAAGAAAAGGAAAAAAATTGATATTTTATTGGATTTATTGGTCATTTTACCAAATTTTTAACGTTCTTTCACACAAAGGGTTTAATTTCTAAACACAAGGTTTGTTTTGTATTTTTTAAAACTAGGGGGTTGATTTTGTTCTTATTTTAAACCTCAGGGTTGATTTTGTTTTAGCCCTTACATTTACATGCTCGGAAGTTTAGTAATATTACAAATAAGTACATGTGATTATGAAAAATTACAAATATATCTTCGAATTATTTAATTTTTTTTTTGTGCTTATTTTTTCACTAACAGTAAATGTGATATCAAGTTGAGTCACAATAAGATTTGAAGCGCTAAAACTGTGATCGTTTATTAACAGAGTCTAAAGTTTCATTTATGTTCACTAATTTAGTAAATAAATTAGTTTGAGCTGAACTTTTACCAAATTTGTTGTGACTCATAAAGCGTCTAAACTCCGTTGGACTCCTTTCCTTCATTTTCATGTTGTTGGGAGCTGACTCCCGGATTCAAGACGCCCAAATTAATAAATAACAAGAAATCAAAGATAGTTCTCCAACGATAGTCCAATTACCTTTCATGTGGTAAATCTTCCTCTATTTATATATTAGAGGTTTGGACTTGTTTCTGTAGTCGAGTTTATGATGAGTCATTACTCAACTCGGTTCCTGTTCAACCGCCAGATTCCTTTATGGCCAATAGGAGAACTCGACTAGTGGTCCATGACACTCATCATACCAGTTGTCCGTAATCGCTTCCTTCGATCCTTGTGCACGATCATCATTTGAATGATCACTAATAGGAACGATACACACATCCTACGTCTATCGTCATCTAAGTTTCACTCAGATACACACACACAGATATGCATTAGCAGAGCTATAATTTTTTTTTGGGGGGGGGGGGGGGGGGGGTATGGTATGTACATGATCGCACTTTAATCCAAACAAAGTAAAAAATATTTTTTAACTAAGTGTAAAAAAAAAAGTTATGAGGATAACTATATTTTTTCCGTTTGTAATAATTTGACATACCTTTTTATAGTTGCTCATGACGATTTCTCGTACTCTCATAGTGCTTGATAACATTTTCTTTATCAACTTCATAAAATTGATTTTTTTCAATATGTAACTAGACAATCATTTATTCAAGAGTCTTTCCATTCGATTACGCATGTGATTTTTTGACTGTGTTGTTGGGTATTGATGCTTACAAAGAAAAGAAATACAATAGAAAAAAAAAAAAAACGATAGAGGATTACAACAAAAAAGAAGTAGGAGAAAAATAAAGAACACCAATCTTAGTTCAAACTATCAAATTTAGGTTAATTAGTTCAATTATTTTTGTGCATTTGTAGAACGAGAAACGACGATTGTCGATTGAACTACAAGTCTTGTGTTTGGTTATTGTAATTATAAATTGTTAGTGTTTGTTTAGAAATTTTACAATAACTAAAGGCACTGCGCACACAATACTTAACAGTCACCAATTTTTATTAGATATATAGGTACTTAGGGTGGGGGTTAGTGAGCCTACTCCATTGGTTGGGCCATTCCTCCATTGATAGGGCCACACAAATTTGGGCCTCGCTCAGAGTATGCGTTAAGTCCATACTCAATGAAATCGATTATGAACTTGCTCATGAAATTTTGTACTAGTTTTCAACAATAATTAATAGGGATCGATCTTGGAACAATGATCAAACCATATGGAAGTATTTACAATTTTCAAAACTACAGGGACTAATTTGTAATTTTACCAAACCGGTCAATGTAATTCGCCTTTTACTCTGTCTAAATTCACGAATTCGGGTTTATTCGCTTCTCGGGGGGCTTGCGTTGTGCGTTCTCTGTGAGTTGGGAGGACCAAGTCATGGCAAGTTCATCGAAGCGACATCGTTTGGATCGAAGTTTGGACGATTACCTCAACTCCATTCATGAAATTCTACAGGTTCTGCTTTAATCGCTCACAAGCTCGTTTTTCGCCCAGACATTTATCGGTAATTTATGCTGTGGATGCAGAAAGCCTTTCATCTTACTCATTATTCATCACTTGGGTGTTCAATAACTGAAATTTCTTCCCACTGTTTAATTATTTCACTGTATTTTGGAATGCATTGTTGGATATTCAGGGCCTGTCAAAATTGTGGTTTGGATTTGTTATAAAATATCTAAAGTGAACTAGGAATGATGAAAAATTATTATAAAATGAAAATTGTGTTTTGAGAGAATATAATTAACATACAAGCAGTTTCTGTTTGCTCATGAATGGCTTAATTTTGTGTTGGCATACCATGGTTGATTTTTCTTGTCTGTGATGCAGTTGAAAGGCTTTGGAGTGGAGGAAAACCAGAAGTAAAATCCCTGGAAGAAAATTAACTTGTGAAAGCCCTGGAAGAAAATTAACTTGTGAAAGGGGCCGTGGGCCACGGTTCCGGTTCCGGGTCCGAAACTGTTGGTCCGGTTTCGATTCGAACCAAAACCGTGGGCGTCCCTAGGTGGATCTCTAGAACACAATAATTATTGTCCCCACCAAATATAATCTTCTGATTTTGTCATTTGAGAGTTCGGACAAACACAGTTCATGAAGATATATGCTCCTTGGCAGATTTGTTGGTTTCATTGTCATACATAACATTCTCCTCTTTTTTTTCTTTATATTTATATTATTTTATCTGGTCCAAAATAAATGACGTTTGAGTTTTTCAAACTTGTTAAAGAATGATCATAATTGAATATATCTCATATTTGAATTAAAATATTTATTTTCTAAAGAATTTTAAACTCCATTTGAATTGTTTGGTTTTAAAATCGTAAAAAAAGACTGACAGATGTAGGAATTGAATCCCAAACCTTTGGGTGACTTATTATACAACACAACCGCTCGAGCACTGGAGAATTATTACTGGACTTGAATTTCATATTTGCTTGTGAAAGGGATACGATTAGTACATAAGTGATCGTATACTCTTTTCTATATTCCACATGGTCCAATCCAAACATAGAGATAGAGATATAGCATTTTCTTAGAATCACCTAACCATTCATTCTAGGACATATTATATGTGCCTGAGTTTTGGGTATAACTACGAAATCGTCTCTGCTTTTTTAGTTTTTTGAAAATACAGATATTTTACTAGATTCACCAGATGACAAAGTCAAAATCGAAAAATACAAATAACTCCCTTCTGGTTTGATTTCTTTTTTTAAATACATTTCAAGAATTCTTTTACCTTTTTGGAATTTTACAACTTTTTTCGGTCTTGAAGTTGCCGTTCGGTGAGTCCAGAAAATTATTTGTATTTTTTTAAAAATAGTAAGAATGTATTCATAATTATACCTAAAGTTCAAACAGGTAAATGCAATTCGACACTTCATTCTATTTCGTATTATATTTGATTAGAAAATTTTTGAATATTTTGTCTCACTAAACATTAAGGCCCGACCTAGCTCTGACACTAATTCTATTTCTATTCTCGCTTGCACATTAAATGGGCAAATTGCAAAAACCCATTTTCAATATGAAAGTGACCTAAAGATCAGATAAGAAAAGTTCTTAAATAAGTGGGTACAGGTAATTACCACACAAAAGTGCATTTACTATCCATGCAGTTGCGTGACCAGCACTCCTACCACCCCCACTTGGCCACTTCACCCCAGACCCTCCCTTCCCACCCGAGTAACAAAGCTTGACTAAGGGCGGTTCTTTTCCCCATTTTCAAACTTAGTTTGAAAATTAGTTTTGTGGATAAACCTACAACATTTTGAAAACATTGTTCTTTTCCAAAAGTTGCAAACTAATTTTCAAGATTTTTTTTCTTTCTTCTCCTTCCTTCTTCTTTTTCTTCTTCTTCCTCTTCCTTCCTCTCCTTCTTCTTCTCACCCACCGCCGCCCACCACCGCCCACCGCCGCCGCCGCCAAACTCTCATCTTCTTCTTCCTTCTTCTTCTTCCTCTTCCTTCTTCTCCTTCTTCTTGGAGAAAGAGTGAAAGGGGGGAGGAGATGAAGGGGCAAAAAAAAAAAAAAAAATTTTGCCCAATATATTTAAAAAAAAAAACTTGTTTTGAAACCCATGTTTCTTTCAATTAGTTTGAAACCAAAATATTTTCAAAATTTGTTCCCAAACTTGTTCTCAAAATGTTGAAAAGAACAGGCCCTAAATTAATTGGAAGGACCGTAACAATAATATATATATATATATTTTAATAAGTACCAATTACTAAAATATAAATACTTATTGAAATTTTTTTTACCTTGTCGGGGCTGACCCCTGTTGGTTCTAAGCAGGGGCGGAGTCACAGCTTATTTCTTTTACTATATAAAATTTTTAAAAATTTGTATTTTGTCCCACCAAAAATTAAAATAATAGAGGTAAATATTTATAATAAATAATTTTGCCCATCGGGGCCTAACTCCGCCACTGGTTGTAAGGATATTCCGCCATTGGGCCACCCGAAGGTTGGTGACATGGTTGATTGATACACTAGTAGATTTCTAAAAATTTTATTAAAAAAAAAAAAAAAAAAGTCGTGGGAGTCATTCATACGCAATAGACAGGTGTGCTCACCTTAGTATGCAGTTAATCATAAGAGCCAATGGAAATGGACTGTAATTATATGTTATTATTAATTATTAGCTTCGTGGCTGTGGTCCAACAAGCTAGGTTAACCAAATCCTCAACACTTCTTCAATAGAATACATATATTCAATAATATCTGAGATTTGGGTTTAATTTCTATCATTGTTGTATGTACTTAAAGTATAGTTGTTAAGGTAGAAAATCCCATGATTAATGATTGGATGGATTAACAGAAGTCGCTTGATTATTGAGTGAGAAAACTGAAAATATGCTGTTTCTTTCTTCCATCCAATTCTAAGCAAGCAACGCACAAAATTATATGATGATTTTTAATCAATCTACTATGTTAATACGAGTCTTGTCAGTTTGTACATTAATATTACAAAATTTGAATAAAGTAGAATTGGTGAGTTTTGGAGTGTTAGCCAATCGTTTTATTATTTGAATACTAACTCAATACTTGTGACGTTTTATTTTAATAGAAGATATGTAATTGTTGTGCCAATAAGTCAAGCTATAACACGTTTGGTTATCAAAGATTTTGAATGACACAATTGGGAAAGATAGCAAATTTTTCGATATTCAAATACATGAGGGATTAAGGATTTCACATATTGGCGGTTATTATTTTTTGGCTTCTTGGGAAAATATATCTATACTACTTGTCTATTTGTTTTAATTTTTAAGTGAGTGTTTGATTTTATATTTCAACTCGAAGAGTCGTATAATTTGCCAGATCGAAAATTTTTATGGATTTGAAATTCAGTAAAACTATTTTTGGACAGTTTCTGTTCCAACGAATCAGGTTTAATGAGTAGGAGAGCAAAAATTTTTCAATAAAAAAAAATTCATTGATTGGTGTAGCATCATATGATAGTAATTAATCGGCAGTTTGAATTTTGAGTAATCAATTTTTATTTTTTTAATGTGATTGTCACATCAATCATTGTCAGAATTTATTGTATAATTTTTCACTGTGCATCATTACTCATATTAAGTAGTAATGCGTTCATGGATTCATTAATCTTTTAATTAATTATTAATTAATTAATGATGTAGGTTGATTAGATGATAAATAGATTTAACCTAACTATTCAAAATCTAGTTATTAACACAAATTGACGATTAAAGTGTTGGGGAAATTATAAGACATGTACATGAGTTGTAGTGTACCTCAGTGTTGGCTTCTAGCCCAACCCTAGGCCCACAAAGTGGCCTGATTGGGACCCACCGGCGAAGCAAATCATAGGGTTTAAGAAGCCTAGGACGTGTCGCCAGGCAATTACATTGGATCTGGGAAACTAGGGTCACGTTGTCCACGCCCTTTCAGCGGGCAGTTAAGGGAGTCCCAGAAATCTTGGAAGAGCAGTTCCAACCCACTCAAATCTAGTCATTACTGATCGTGGGGCGTCATCTGCATAACCTGGGGGCGATTCCAAGATCTTCGGAACCCGGCAATAGATAGACGAGTTGTTCTCTCTACAAATATGTGTGTTCCACTTCATCTGAAGGATATTCTTATTACTGTAATTGCATTGGAACATGGATTCAGTTTTATTCTAACTTAAGTTTCAGAGTGCTGATGAGGGAAATTTCTCTTTAGTGCAGATGATTAGTTGTCACCGCATGCTCATTAAGTATAGTACAACAAATCGACAAAATAAAGCAATTCTCTTTACTACTAGCGTGGCCTACGTGTATATTATTTTTTCTCTAAAATAGCATTATATCTCCTACATAAGTTTATTAGCTATAACATTCTATTTACGGAAAGCAATAAATGTATAAAATAATCTAATACAGTAGTGAGGTTAAGAGAAGGCCAGGAAGAAATCAAGGAATATAGCCAAGGGAATATTAGGATCTAATTCATTAGGAATGAGCTAGCGCCTTCTTAACAGTTAGTGCGCAGGGCGAACCACCCAGTTGTTGAGGATTTGATTTCTACCTACGTAATTTCACTTCAAAACACTAAATTTTTTTTTTAAAGTATTCACGATATAATAAAATAACTTGGACATATAAATATAAGGGTGAAATACAGTTTCCCCCCTGTGGTTTCATGATTTTGACAGTTTCTCCCCTATGCTTTAAAAAATGACAGTTTCCCCCTCATGGTTTTGGACTGAAGTGTCCAAGTAACGGAAAACAACATCAGTAACGGAGCGTATGGAGGACGCGCCAAAGACGAGTGTGGGAGCAGACCAAGTGAAGATGTCAATATTTTTGTTCCAAAATTAACCCCAAGAAACAATAGGTGGCTATGATAAAATAAAATGGGCCATAGCATCATCAACGTGAGGCAACTCCTCTCCATCTTTCTACGTTCATAAGACTATTCTTGTTTCAGACTTTCATCTCTTTCCAATTAGGAATTTTGTGCTGGTTAGGCAAAGGTTTGTATTCAAATTCTTTTGTCAAAATCCAACACTTACCATCCATCCCAAAATATCCACATACATAAGCAGATGAACCAAAATGATGACAAATCAATTATGCCACCCTCAAAACACAAATCAACCTATACCCCTGACCCAAAAACCTGTAGAAAACAAGAACAGGGGCAAATTCCCTATGAAAAAGAAAACAAATTGTATGGGACACAAGTGTAGACGCAGAGCACAGTTGGTCAAATACAGTACTGAACTATGGTGCCAACACCATCAATTCTTGAGGATTCTCAGGTACACTTATTTCTCTACTTGTCTGCTGCGCTCCCGCTGCTGCTGATGGGTAATTCACACGACACTGAATACTGACTGTATTGTCAAGGTAAATCGAGAAGCAATGGTCTGAGTGGCAAACGCCTGAAGCTGCTGCTTGGCATCTGAAAGGAAAAGCAATAACACATCTCAACATAGTTTAATCCAGTAACTTGAACACGGTATCACAGAATTGCATGGCAAAAGAGCAGCTCAGAATATTCACAAAACTTAAAATGACTTGGAGAAGTACTACAAACAAGCGATCACCCAAAGGCAAAGGGAGTGGGAGAACACATCTTAACTTGATAACAATAATACAAAGAACCCCATTGCTAAATGGCAGCTCCAATTTTAGAAACAAACGAAATGACACAAGAGAAAACTCAATATGCTGTCAATGACCAGCTGTAAGAACTTTATAAACAAATAAATTCGTCCCTCATGAACAGAACTTGAACGCAAGAAACATCAACTCCAACAAATCAAAGAGAAGTTACACAAACTAACTTGCCTAATAGTTTATCCATTTCAACTGAAAATCCAACAGAGGATATTTGCTTAATTTGACATCAGTCTGTGCAAAGATATTGATTCTCAAAAGCTTAAAAACTTTCTCTCTTTTTGATACATGAAGTTGAGCCATCAGCTTCAGATTAAGGCTACTTCAGATCAACTGATAATAGGCCTCTGGAGAATTTACTAAATAGAAAACTTGTCATCTTTTATCACACTACACCAGACCAGACTACAGGCAACATACACCTCGCTCTCCAACTCTACCATTTCCTTTCCTTTTTTGAATGAAAACAGCACAAATATATTTAGTAAAAGCATTAACTTTTCTCTGCACGAAATGTCTCCTTCAAATCTTACTCATGATGGGGAAAAAAATGTACTCAGCTACAGAAACTACAGAAATACTTGAACATAAAACTTCACGTAGTAAATTCATTAAAGGTACTGAATATTGCAAGGAATTTGCATACCTGTGTGGCATTTAGTGAAGCCAACAATATTTGCAGCTGCAACTATGCTTGTGAACGCTGATGTGAACCAGTGGTACTTGTACTCAGATTGCCATTGGTTTTCTTCCTATTCTTTGTACTTATAAATCGACCATTTACAACCTTAGCACCTCGAGGTATAAGTTGTGTGAGTGTTGCTACTTGATTCATGGTTTCTTGGGCTGAAACACTTGGCAAAAGATGAGAGGCACTTGGCCTAGGTTGCGATGCAGGAGGCAGATCCACAAGTGTTGCACTTGACTCGTCAGTAACTGTGGTCTTTTTCTTTCTGGGTATACTTACATATCTTCCATCTCGTATGGTTGTTCCCATCGGCTATAGAACAGAAAATTATTCATTTTCAACGCACAAAAATAAAAGTAGTTCACAAAAAGGAAAAGAAGTAAAAAAAACCACTGAAAAGTCCAAAAAATGTTGAACTACTTTGTCTAGAAATAACGACTAACCTTCTTCACTTCACTTTTGAAGTCAGTTGGATGGGACTTCCTCTTTCTCTCGCGAGGTTGCGACTCCGTTTGCATAGAATCTCTTTCCACTATTGACGGGTTCTACAACATATGCAAGTTCATTCCTGACCACTACACATTAAAATAAATAAGAATACATTTTAAATTTCAGATCATATATTAAAGGGTACCTTGTAAAATTTAGAATTTTGATGGATTTCATTTTTGCACGTTCTGGAGTTATGCCCTGCTTTAAAACATCTCTGGCACTTAACAGTCAACCCTTTACGTGTGGATGATGAACCTCTCTCGTCAGCTGCTTTCCGCCGTGCCTTTTTGGGTCTCCCAAGCTGCCTCTTAACTGCAGGAGGTTTAATGGGCTCCGATGGCACTTCATCCCAAAAGTTCATTGAAGGAATTGCATGTATGCTGTAGTTGTAAGTTCGCAAGTATGCCTGCTTACTGTAACATTCGTCAACATATGCCTCAACTACACGATTATCCTTTTGAATTGCAGCAACTGCATGTGGGCAAGGAATACCAGTTAGCTGGAATTGGCCACATGTATAAGTCCGATCCGACAAGCTTACCACATAAGTTGAGCAATGATAATCAACCTCATATTGTCCAGGACATGAGTAGAGAGCAAAACAATATCTTGCTTGTCGTTTGTGTGACTCCACTTTGGACTGAATGTTAGGGCACAAGTTACCCTCAAAGCTTTCCATCCCAGTCCTTTTCTTGTTTATCCTTAGCATCAATCTCCTCCTAATCCACTCAAACATTGTAATTATAGGTTTATCCCGCGCTGCCAAGATATAGTTATTGAAAGATTCATTTACATTATTCACAAGGGTGTCGGACTTGCACCTCCCACTGAAGTGGGCCCTGGACCACAAATGAGGTGGTACTTTTCCAAGCCACTCCGCAGCAGTCATTCGATCACCCTCCTTGGGGTCTGCTTTCTCCAACTCAGACATAGCTCGTCTGAAAGATGACATATTACCTGCTGAAGCCACAGCCCAAAATAATGGCTTTAAATCCTTTGCTTTGAACTTTTGTTTAAAATTCTGGTACATATGCCTAACACAGTATCTATGTTCTGATAGAGGGAACAACTGCTCTACTGACATCACAAGCCCCTTCTGTCTGTCTGACATGAAAGTCCACGGCACACCTGCTACATTAGTCTCACCAATATGGTACTTCAACTCCCCCAAAAACCAAGACCAACTATCATATGACTCAACCTCCACAACTGCCATAGCAACTGGAAACATATTTTCATTCCCGTCCCTTCCCATTGCTGTTAATAGTTGTCCTCCAAATGGGCTCTTCAAAAAACAACCATCTAAACCAAGAATTGGTCTACATCCTTCAACGAAGCCATCACTCATAGCACCAAGGCAATAAAACATCCTTTGGAACACACCAATTGCATTCTCATTTGCTTTAGCAACTTGAATTGTCACACGACTCCTCGGATTATGTTCATTCAGCACATGAGCATAATCGCGAACTCTATTATATTGTGCCATATCAACTCCATGAACAATTTCCTTTGCCTTTTCACGGGTCCTATAAGCTTGCTTTGCATGCACATCTATCATACAAGTCCGACGAATCTTATTTCTTAAGGCTTCAACACTGATTTTCGTATCATCCATTATAGAATTCTGCATTTTTTTATTGAGGTATGTAGCATTGGCATGCACATTTTTGTAGTCTCGACCACATACATGTGTCCCTTCCAACTTTTTAATTTGAAAAGATTCACCACCTTGAACAGTACTTGCGAAAATTTTCCAATCACAACCTCTTTTACAAATGGCTCTCACCCTAGTCTTCTCATTTTTCTCATACCACAACTCAAAACCCTCGCGAACATTCCACTCCACTAGTGCTTCCCTGAATTCTGTCACGTTAGAAAATTTTTGACCTTGTCTCAAACTGAACTCGGGCTTATCAAATTCTTCCCGCGCATTAAAATATGGGTGGACATCATGGTTTCCCCCTTTGTCATCTTCCAGTGGCACATCTAAAAAATCTTCATCTACTAGAACTGCTTCATTCCAGTTTTCATCTTCATCGTGTCCTTCTTTTTCCATATAAACCACCTCTCTTGTGTTCTCTCTATTTGTTGCAGTAACAGTTCCATTTTCAAAATATTCTTCTTCATCCACTTCATCATCTGTAAGCGTATGATTGAAAATTTCGTCCTCCTCCTCAAGCCCCTCCAAACCATCATTCTCCCAATCATCATTTTCAGCAAAAACTCCATGTACAGATTTGTTTTCAGCTTTCTCATTGGATATATCAAAAAAGCCTTTATCACTTCCTTCAATTCGTTCCAGTCGCGGCATTTTGATGTGTTGTACTTTAGATTCACAGCCCAAGTTTTCTCCCCCAGTACCCCTTAACTTTTCAGCTGCCATAGTTTCACCTAAATTTTCACTTCTTCTACCGAAAAGGGATGCAGCCGAGAACAGATAGTCTTGAGCTGGGCAGGGATCAAAGAACTTTGATTTTCAGTTTATAAAACTCAGCGCTCTAGTGGTAGTTTGGAGATAATACATGCATGAAAGGCGAAAAATAACATTGAGGTTTAAATGATCATAGCAGGAAACTGTAAACAGGTGACTTTTCTAAACGAGAAAGGTCATAAACCAATACTGAAGGCCACATTTGTTATAAATCTGAAAGATGTTTTAGGACTTGGATTATGTACAAGAGATGCGTGTGCCAAAATTAAGAAATTTATGTGTCTGGCACGAGCACACAAAAATAACTTAGGTGGCTGTGTTAATGACCAAACCACTCAAAGCAGCTACAGGATAAAAGAAAAAAATGCATAGCTGCTATTAGTACTTATGGCCAGTCTCTGGTCATAGTATAAAATATTTTCAATTAAACTACTATCTGTTTAAGGACATTGATTCACACGCATTAAATTCCCAGGCCATAACAGTAGGATAAAAAGTTTCCTCATAATCTTTGTTATCCCAAAGGAAAAACATTTCATCATCATTTTCATTCCAACAAAGCAGTGTCAGTCTATGTTTCACCTGCATTAGCTATATACTTCACACAAGCTGTTAACTGAGGATAAACAGTTCTATACAACCTTCTCTGCATTCTCCTGATTACTTCCATGTCAATAAACAGCACAAACTATCAAAAGTTTCAGAATAGCAATGTTCATTGGCCCCCTTTACATGGCTAGTAATAATGATATTTATTCTAACTGCAAAGGGGTTACTATGTTTGATGGCTTCATTAATCACTTGAAAAACACGAGCTTTCACTTATTACCCTTGAACAATAATACCAACTTTGAATCTAAAAGCACAGTAATCAAAATTCTTTGCTTTCGCTACGTTTCCGTGTCAATGAACAATATCCAAATCATCCACAAAAGCAATGCAAAAAATGCACAAGTTACCATCTTGAAAAATGTGCGACAGGAAAGACGGGAAACAGTACATCAGAAACGCATTGCACAAAAACAGAACTGGCCAAATTTCAAACGAAAATTCAACATTTCACAGACCCGCTTCAAGAAAACCTCAGGAAATAGAAAAACATCGAAGTAGTAGTGGTACAAGAAATTCAAAATTTTCAGCTGAACTCACATCATCACACGGGCAAACATATACATATACTTACGGAGAGAATGGCAATATTGTAGAAGCCTGGTGACGACTGATAACTTGAAGAACAGCGACCGCTGCCTCCTCCTTCAGAAGGAATTGATTCCCATGGCTGAGGTGGAACGCACTGACGGTGACGAGGAGGACTGCCGGCGGTTGATAAGGGCGGCCCCGGCGGGAGTCTTGGACAGTGGAAACTGGGAAGGACCCGAAGGCGACGAAGAGTAGGATAGATTTGGGACTGACGGCGACGAAGAATAGGCTAGGTTTTGGATCCGCGGGTCCAGCCGGGTAATTTTCCTTCCCGTCCCGACACGTAATTTTAGATTGTGGAACCGACCCAACCCGAAAAATAGGATAAATTTTGGTTTGGATCCGGTTCTGACCCGCGGGTAGACCCGACCCGCGGGTATTTGCTCACCCCTTGGTCATTCTTTTTTGCCCTAGCAGGGTTATTTTAGTCTTTTTATTAAACTCCGTTACTGATGTTGTTTTCCGTTACTTGGACACTTCAGTCCAAAACCATGAGGGGGAAACTGTCATTTTTTAAAGCATAGGGGGGAAACTGTCAAAATCATGAAACCACAGGGGGGAAACTGTATTTCACCCTAAATATAATCGTCACCTAATAACAATATATCCGGCCAATTAATTAACAATTCCAATCCCCAGTTTTTAATGAAGTCAATCAGACAACTAAAGTTAAGGTTAGTGAACATATTGATCAATTCAAACACTCAACATGCATGTATCATATAATTTGAAGACTGCAATTAATTAATTAATTAATTATTAGAAAGTTAGAAATTATTTGAGTTAATAGGTGAGCTGGAAAAGGCCTCATTAATTATAAATAGGAAAAAGAAATCTGCCTAAAATGGTTAGCTGCCACGTTTACATTTCACGACAATAATTGTTTATATAAATAAATACATTAGAAAGATACGATTACGAAATATTGGGATCACAACAACGTTAGTTATTCATCTCCATCAATCAAACATGGCTTCCACTCGCATGAATTTCTCTCCATTTTCACCCTCTAAGCTCCAAAAATCTCAACCTTTTATAACATCCCACCAAAGATTTCGTGATGAAGGTACTTTTAATTTTAATTTTCTCTCTCTCTATATATATTCATTCTTCTTGAATTATTAACATTTGTGAAAATTAAACGGGATTTTAATTGTTTGTTTAAATTAATTTGTTGCAGGAAAGTGGGCAAACAACAACAGTATTGTTGATGCGAACATGGTTGTTTTGAGGAAGAGAATTGAGGTGGAGAGAGTGAAAGAGAGGTTGAAGAAAACATGGTATGGATCCGAAGAGGTCGGAAATATTGGGTGGAAATACAAGTCCGCCGGCGATATCGACACGTACAAGAAACGTGCGTTGTTAGCGGAAACCTTTGAAGTTGCGGCGTCGGTTGGCCGATCGGTCGGGCTGGTCTTCATCTCCGGCTCTATTTTACTTTACCTTTATTCTCTTCTTCTTATTCACATACAAATAATTAATTAAAACCAAATTAATTAATTAATATATATATAGTTATAGATCTTCTTCTTCTTCTTCTTTTTTTTCCCCTTTTATTTTTGGAAATTATTGTTGTTAAAGTTGGTGAAAATTAAGGGTTTTCCAGCTAAATTATAAGTTTGGAAATTAGAAGAAATTTATGATGATTTTCCCATCTCAATATTGATGATTTATCTGTTCATGGTGGCTGCATGCAAGTTTTTTGATAGAATCTTTAGAAAAGAAAATTTATTTTTTTTCCAGTTAATTATATATTTATTTATTAACTAAAAATGTTTGTGTGGGTGTGCCTGTTTTTGTCATAATACTGTGAAAAGAATGGTCATCTGTTCTTCTCTTAACTCAGCTTCGTACCTAATTTAGTTAGGAGATGAAATTCTGAAACTTTTCCCAAAAAAATATTATTTTTTCCTAAAAACGTATGTATATTCAGGCTCTCTCATTTTTTACTAAAGTCAAAATTTCAAGCTTTAAATTTTCTCTCAAATTTTGTTCACATTATTTCAAAAAACAATTCAATTATTACACTTTTTCCCTGGTCCTCTTCACTACACGAATCCCCCAGAAAAAATTTCGTCAAAGAATTATTCATTTGTCAAAACAAAAATTTCTCATTCACAAAACAAATATAACCTAACTAATTAGCGTATGAGTTACAAGATATAACTAATGTTTATTAAATGTAACTCAAATAATATCATCTTTATAGATTATTCTATCATAGTATGTCCAAATCATTAATGCAACACATTAATAAGTTAGAAAACATATATAGATCCTTCCTCTCCCAAATAAAATGTCAGATATAAAAATATACAACTTATTATAAGTGGTATGATACAACACGTAAATTTAATAATTTAATACGATATTTTCAAAATTGAAACTAGATCATCCTATTCATGAGACCCAAAATTTAAAAATCAAAATTCTTGTAGTGGGACTGATGATGAACCATATGACAGTACATTTTGAGTTACGATGCAATTAATATTGACATATAAATATTTTAAATATTGTAAGTCCCACAATTTTCTGTGTTTTTTTTTTTATAAGAAAGAAAAAGAAGAAGAATATGAATTCAGGCAAGAATTCACGAGTCACATGCGGTTTCCTAACTTCTAAAAACTGTGGAGAATGCCAAAGAAGTTTGATGTAATGAAAATTGGCAAATTTAAGGTAAACGACTAACGTACGTAGAAATAGAAATTGAAGAAAAACCAACGAAATGATCGAGGACACAAATCTCTCCTGCCCTCCCGCCGAAATAAACACTTGGCTTTCTTCTCTTTTTTTTTTTTTTTGGTATTTTAATAACGTTTGGAATCCGCCGGCTTTTGTTGCCTAACAGGCACAAACACCAAATCACTTCTTCATCTGCCACATGCATATTTGGCAAATTCATACTTTTTCTCCGTCAGATATAAAAATAATTTATATATACAGGGGACTCCCCTTGCGTACGCCTATGTCTGTCCCAATTTATGTGATATTTTAACATTTCAAGAAAAAATAATGTGATTTGTTATATAATGATATATCAGTTATGTGTATTTATTATTTACTCAAACTGATACAAGGTTATAGTTGTAATTTCATCAATTTTCTTAACATGTCTGGAAAAAAAAAAAAAGAAATTAAAAGTGTCTTTGATAAATGAAAATTTCCTTATATCAACTTGTGTATTTGATTAATGAATACACTACTATCACCTAATTAATGCATACTGGCCAACTTTTCCTTATATGCTACCTATCACCTCCTCATAGTTTTAAAAAAACATTACATGTTAATCCTTACGGTAGGTGTCTCAATAGGGGGTGTAAAAAAATAATGGGTGGGTTTAGGATAGCCCATTGGGTACCCTAAAATCCGTTTATCATGGGTACCGAAAATACCCATCTAAAACTACCCTCAACAGTATAAACAAAAACTCAACATCTCACCTATTTTATTGAGCTCGGTTTTGTTGAACTTAAAAAAAAACCTTTTTTCTTTATTATTATTATTTTTTTTGGAGTCCTACAATTACATTGCCTTTTTTTTTTTTTATTCTTTTATAATATTTTTAAATTATCCACTTATAAATACTAATCCAAGATTGGTCCGAGTCCCAACTCGGATCCGCGTCCCAAGTCAGGCTCAGGGTTCGGGTCGGGTTCAGGTCCCCGGTCGGGCTCGGGGTTCGGGCCTTGGTTCAAGTTTCAAGCTTGGGTCGAGGTTCGTGCCTCTGGTTGGGTTTCAGGCCCAAGTCGCTGTTTGGGTTTTGGGCCTGGGTCGAGGTTCGGGCCTCGGGTTGGGTTTCGAGACCAGATCAAGGTTTGGGTCTTAGGTCAGGTTTCGGGCCTTAGGTCGAGTTTTGGGCCCAGGTTAAGGTTCGGGACTCAGGTCTGGTTTCAGGCCCCGGTTAGGTTCGGGCCTGGGTCTGGTTTCGGGCCCGAGTCGGGGTTCGGGCCTTAGGTAGGGTTTCAGGCCTCGGGTCCCGGGTTAGGGTATGGGTCCAAATCCCGGGTCGAGGTCGAGAGCGGTGTGGGGATTTGGGTCCCGGGGTCAAGGGTCGCGTCTGGGTCGGGGTCAGGGGCATGGTCGCGGTCGAGGGTCGGGGCAGGAGTGAGGAGCGTGTTTTATATAAGTATAAAAAAATTAAAATTTGTGTTTGGACAAAAAAAAAAAAACTATATACGATTAAATATAAAAGTATACAATATATAATATTTCAAAATTTAAAATATATTAAAAGAATTAAAATGAAATTAAAAAAATTTTGAAAAAAAAAATATTAATAAATAATTTCAAAAATTATAAACGGTTTATTATGGCTATTGTCACATCCTTTTTCACTCTCTATGAACAAAGGATGCGATCGGCGTTAGGCCCGCGCCTAACCAGCCTAACACGGCACAAAGTTGCGGAATCACTTTGCACCCACGTGCGATCTCGTAGCCCATATCCGCGATCACGCACAAACACGCTGAGGTTTATCGGCCCCGCAGCACAGCACCACAAGTTTGGGCAATCTGCCCCAATCCTAAGTATATTATTGCCACCACTATGAAACAATATACAAAGAATTCACGCCTACACTAAGGCCACGCCAACACGCAGGAAGGCTCGTGCGCCAATGCACACCACGTAGACTAAGTTCCCGAAACCCAGCCTACCTCGACCCACACTAGGATCTACACTCGACCAACACTATGGTCTACCTCGGCCAACACTATGGCCTACCTCGGCCAACACTATGGCCTACACTCGCCCAACACTATGGACTACCTCGACCAACACTATGGTCTACCTCGGCCAACACTATGGCCTACCTCGGCCAACACTATGGCCTACACTCGCGAAGAGCAACCCGCAAGCTGCGGATATCCACCCCACCGACTTGTCCCTCACAAGTTGCAGATTTCAATCCCACCGGCTTGTCCCCGAGCTATCTTCACTACTTGGCTATTTATAGCCATTTACACGTGGTTGACAGCCCCAACCACCTAGGCGGATAATCGTTTCACAACATGGGCAAATAACCTTCTGTGCGCAGCCGTGTGCACCACGTCCACACGATCCCCGCGACCCCCGCTTTTCGGGGCCACGATCATGGCCAACTGCCACAGCCGCGCACCAGCTCCTTTGCCCACAACCGTTGCCGCGAACCCACAAGCTTAGCTCCGCACCATAGGTTCACCGATAATCCCGGCGCCCCGCGCCACCGCGCATAACCGCCGCACCATGGTTCGCATCACTTGAGCCATCCACGCACCAAGTGCAACCCACTTACACTTAGCACCATTTAGCTCGCCCAAAGACTTGTTCTTCAGCCAAGGCTCGAGCCAAACCCATGCATTTCCCTTACTGAGGCTGGACCGTGTCATTTCCGTCATGGAGCCGGACCCGGAAAACCCCAAGTTCCCCGCCGGGCATACAACACGTGAAAATCAGCAAACTTCCCTAAGTCTACCATTTTCCCTAACAGTCTAAGTGTTCTTCACCAAAACACCTAACTATTACAACCAAACCTCAATTACCAGGAAATACATCACAAATACGGGGGAAAATTCCTAGCCAACTAAAAAGGCCGTAACAGCTATCCATTATGGGTATTCGTTGGGTGCCCGTTATAATACCCATTAAATAACCATTATATTTGTACACTGGGTATAATGAGTAATCATTACCCATTTGAATTAAGACCATTAACTAAATGGATAATGGGTACACATTACCCATTAACTTAATACTCATTTAATACACACCCAATTCCCGCCCGTTTAACACCCCTATGTCTCCATTAGTGTCCAATTTACTTGTTTTCTAATTATTTATTATTCTCGTCCCAACTCCCAACCACAACTCAACATTTAATTATTTATTAAGGTCTAAAAAGGAGCCTGCTTAGTTAGGAACCAAATGACACTTTGAGGTAAATTTAAATGTAGGAATCCATATACAAGTAAAAAATAACATTCTAATCCCATATGTAATTCATTGAAACTTCAAGGCTCTAAACATAATTAAACGAAAAGTTAGGACTACTAAAGTGTAATTTGCCCTTCTAATGTACCACCCTTGTCTGGGGCGGGGGAAGGTACACGACGTGGTGAATGCTGGATCAAGATAGTGAAAATATATAATTGAACTAAATAAAATACTACTATGAATTTCCTCAATTATGTCCGAGAGTAATTGGACCCAACAGTACAAGTCTAGATCAACGAACATTGTGTGGGAAGTCTCATTCACATTATGTGAGAGGCAAAATATATATAAGGCTCTCGTGTTATTGGTCTTTGACTATTTGCTCTCCATATTTTAAAAACTAACTAGAGGGGTATTTGGCGACCCTAATTATTAAAAATTGAGAAAAGATATGACCGTCCATATTCATCTTGAGTGTATTTTTCTGCTAAAATACCCATTGAATATATAATATATATATATATATATATATATATATCCTCATGGTTTTGTTTTGGCTCTTAATGCACATAATTTTTCATATATTTGATAGGCTTAATTGATTCTAGTTTGTATTAACTTTCTCGTTTTAACATTTGCATCAAGCATATTGTAATTTCGAAGGTTAGGGTTATTATGTCCCCATGCCCTCAGCAATTTAATCGGCTACTACCCCAACAAAAAAAAACCTTCAAGAAAAATTATCCTCACAGAAAATTTGCCATTGAAATATAAATATTTATTAATCTTATAATTTTTTTCCCAAAAAAAAGAAAGAACAATACCAAAAAATAAAAGTTAACCCTTCAACTACGGCTGCATAGATCATACACAAATTCATAATCTGGTAAGAAACTTAAAAAAAAAAAAAACCTTAATTTGATCATCTTCAATCATCACTTATAACTAAACCTTTGATACTTCTCCTCAACAGAATACTTAGTATAAGTGCCACTGGCTTTGTCACTCAAACGCACACTCTGGCTATACTTATACTCGTCCTTGTACCCAACCTGCCCGCTCGACTGGTTCACGACTCTTTCTCCGGTCGACGCGCTTGACTTCTCGGTGGTGCTCACGTACGTCCCCTTCCGGTCGCCGTAATATTGCCGGTTCGTCGCTTCGTGTGCCAACGTTTGATTTTGACTTCCTCCGACATTGTTGTAGGACGACTTGATCGAAGAACTCGGGACTGCGTAGGCTCCCACAGCGTAGTGCATGTTCTTATCGGCCATGGCTTTTGTTTTTTTTTTTTTTTAAGATTTAAGCCCTTTGTTGAAGGATTGTTTGAAGCATATATGTAGAGGGAGCCTGTTTAATTTATAAGATGGAATTGAGAACGAACGATTGATTTTCTTGGGGATATGTATTACTACGGAAATAATCAATTAATGATTTGATTAGGATTCGTGATTTGTGATATTTATCTTGATTAATTCTAGGCGGAGATTTTTTTTTTTGAAAATTAAAAATTTTATTAGTAGCGTCAAAAATCATTGTTTAAATATATGCCTAATATAGATCTAAATATGATAGAAATATAACATTCATAATTTTGCTAAACAAATCTCGTAATAAAACTTAATCTTAATTCTAGTAGGAAGAAATGATTCGATTCATAAGATTTCCGAACCCTTAAGATTGATTGGATCTAAATGGGTAGGATAATTACGGCCGGTTTCATCGGAATTGCCATGATCTTTCGTTTCTTTTTCTTTTCGAGTTTATTTCGTGCGTGATAAAGATCGAACATATAATTAATTGATTGATTTTATCGAAACAAATCGATAACTATTCCGAAACAGCATCATAAGTGAAAACAAGATTAATTATTTCCAATCTACTTAGTACAGAAAGGAGCTTAGGGTGCGTTTAACGCGTAAAAATGACGCATAAAAATGAAAATAGAAATGATTGACCTTTCATCACATCCAAAAATAAAAAAGTTCATTCCGTAAAAGAATCTTAATACTGCAGTCAAAAGAATATTATGTGATCAAATTTCTTTTCCTTTTTATATGAACAAAAAATTATAAAGTGTAGTTCCAGAGAATCACTTATTCAATCCTAGTTTTTCTATCTCAGTAGGACAAACACGCATCCTTATATATGAGATACATGGTGATTATTATGGGAAATTATTCCGTGAATCCGTTGTATAACGTAAAATATGAAGTCACATGGGAAGTGCTATTTTGTTTTCGAAAAAAGGGGCCCAAAAATTATAAATTTTATTTTTATTTAATTTAACTATTGCATTGCTGCACTCTTTTTAAAGGTGAGGTCTTATAGACTAAATTTTCAATAGTTAGGGTTTTAAAAAATTGTTACCTCATATAATTGTCATCACATGTACGATAATTTTGGTCTTTTTTCTTTTCATAAATAAGTAGAGCGATATTTTTTGGTCATATTACTTAGCCAATTAGTACTCTAAAGAGATTTTTAAATATTATTATGCCTGTAGCTAAATTGATGCCAAATAAAGTGGGAAAAAAACTAAAACGGTATATAATAATTTACTCTTAATATGTAAAATTATAGATTAATTCATATGGCAATAACATACTACAAAACTACACATCGATTTATTCTAGAAAAAATGATCAAAATTGCATCATAAATTGATCATCACTTCCAACCCTTGTCAGCAGCTTTGTTCTCAGCATGAAGGTTTTTGAAATAACCCTGTGGACTGGATTCTTCTCAAAGTCTTCCCTGTTGATATGAGCTGCGCCGCTTGTTCCCGGAGCTTTCTTGGCGGCGGCGGCATCCGACTTATCTCCACCACTTCCTGCAGCGTTGCGTTTGCTTCCACCTTGGTTCTGATTCTGATCCATTGCAAATTTGCAATCTCAACTCACTGAATTAATCCAATAATAATACTACTAAATAATGATGTTAATTTCGATCTTAATAAACCCAGAATTTATAGGCATGAAATATTTGAAATCAAATGCATGAATATTTTTGCTTTAATTTGCTGACTGCACATTTCCTGTAGCAAATGTTAATGAATTGTGTGTTTGTTTTCGATGAAATTAATTCAAGAAAGTTTGAACGCCAGTTCGTTTGTAATTAATCAACGTTTCTGTTTAATCGATCCATTTTCCCATGTAATTATATTCCAAAAGCCAATTGCAGATCAATCTGTTTATAAAATTTTAGGAGGTTCCACTAAGCTCTCCTACTTAAATTTAAGAGTCTAGTTTGACAGTTTAAGAAGGTGCTGGACTGGGGTACCTACTCAGCATACACTTATACAACTTGTTGAGAACTTGCAACACTACACTACACTTGCACACCAATGTTAGGGACGAGGACTGCACCCGATTACACCTCGTTTCTGATCAGGACTTTTGCACACCACGTTAATTTGAGACCACTTCACGGGGGATCTGCAACATCACAAATCAACACACAGCCACCAGAGAATTGCAACTCTTAGACACTCGTGTCAACCAATAGTGATCTCGATGAATTAACATTTTTTGGAGTGAATAAAAATAAATTTATATAGAATCTCGATATAACGGTGGATTGCCCGGGATTCGAACCCAAAACTAGTCAGATGAAGTCGATAATTTTCTTGTTAAAGTAAGCAAGTAAACACCCCTCCCCAAGCCGTGCTTGCATTTTTCATTGCACCCGGCTTTCAATATGTATACATCCGTTTAAAAAAAAGAAAAAAACTTTTAAAAGTTGATAATTGGTACAGGATATATCAACATTTCAGAATAGAAAAAATACAAATTTTGTTATCTCTTCATCATGATCATTTAGTAAAATTTCCATTTACAAGGCCTCATAATAAATCACTGATGATTGCTCAAATCGTTGATATAAGCAATATCAAAATACCAAATTCTACTTCTATATACCTTCCGAAAAGTAGAAGAAGCTCTTGAGAAAGTCAAAGAAAGGTCTTCTTCTTCCGATGCGAAGAATTCTTCCAAAAATTCCTAGCCTAATCTTTAAAAAAAAATATGTACCGTTTTTTTTTTGAAGACCCACTATAATAACGAGAAAGGTTTCTGCATACATACCCAACACATCGCCACCGGGGAATAGTTCATAAAGTTCTGGCAAGAGTTTATTTTAAAATTTACAAATTTTCCCAGATATGTTATTCAAATCCTTGATCTGTGCTCAAGTGTTACGGATGATTTATAATTCCTAATCACAGATTAATTCAGCATATTTCAGTTTCCATCGGGATTTCCTTTATAGCATCATTGGACCCACGACTCCCATGAGTTTGTTTAGTGGGCCGTTAACTACTTGGAATTTGTCGTGGTTTTGGTCAAGTTGTCGCTATCCATTAGAGGTACAACCATAATTTGTAAACTTCGGATCTCACGTGGTATCGATTTATGTGTAGGATGACGTCAGAAAATCATACACAAAATGTGCATGTGCAAAATTAAAGATAATTATAGAAACTACTTTTTTTTTGAGCAATTTTAATTTAAAAAAAGAGAGGATATAATCAAAACTATAATGAATTTAGTAATTAACTTGATATCGTAAAAGGTACAACATTACATGATCTCATATTTAAAGAAGTAAAAAAATAGCTCAAGAATATCAATTTTGCAAGTTGCAAGGCGAGATGTCCGGCTACCGTTCATTGCGGAATTGGCTCATCAGCCTTTCGTTTATTGCGGAAATTCCTCATTATTTGCTACTTTCCGGTAAGAGGTTGGGCACGGTATTGTTATTCTAGGGTGGGTGATCATTTTTTCTGCCTTAAAAAATATAGGGTAATGATAGGCAGAGTGGAATTGGATGGTAATACTGTAAAAAAATTGATAGTATGAGTCATGACATTAGTTAAAAGATATTATCATACATACGTTAGTATTGAAGAAGTCTTGTGTATACCACCATACGATAGTTGGACGATGATAGTTCAAGAGCTGAATTTGATACATGTGTTTTAATCAATATGCAATACATTTAATATTAAATTCGATACATGTGTGGTCTTTTTTACTACAGGCGATACTTCCCTCAAAACTCAACACATCTGTTATTTTTACTATAGGTGATACTTGTTGTTTAATTTAACATGAATGTAATACATGAGCAGGTACACGCAATACGTCAGAGCTATATGCAATAGGCAATACATAAGAGATTATACACGATACGTGATATTTCAGTAGATAAATTCATAATCGCGACACATTAGAGGTTATACACGATACATCAAAGTCTATGCGTGATACGCGTGTTTTAAAAACATATATTGCAATATATCAGAGACTAAAATCAATACACGTGTTGTTAAACTGTTAGAACGTTAAATAAAATTTATTATTATTATTATTACAATATATATTCATCCATCATTCGCTCTACACTTCTACTATACAATTATACTTTTCTAATTACTCCATCCATCCCACCCAATTAGTTCACTTTGAAAACTGTACAATTTATTATGGGTATTGAGGTTTTATTTATATTCTTACTTCTTTTTTTTTAAACAAAATAAATACTTAAATTAACGGGCGGGAAATATACAATCTAAAATCAAGGTAGATCTGAAAATCAAATCTACAAACTGCAAATCTAGCCTATAGCTAAGCAAAGATGGAGCGGACAAAACTCTCTTAAAAAAGAAATAAAAAACTCTCAACTAGGAGAGGCAAAAAAACTCTTGACAAGGAGAGATTTATTAAGGGGGAGAAAGGAGCTCCCCCATCCTCCATTAATGGAGGATGGGGGAGAGGAGATTTATATTCTTAATTTATAAGTAAGGGTTAATACATGCACTACAGATTATTATATTAGTAATTGTATGTAATGTAAACAAATTCAAAGTGAACTCTTTTAATAGAGTAAAATCATTTGTTTGAAAATGGGCACTTTTAAGTGGAATGGAGAGAGTATTATTTTCTAAAAATAAAAATTAGATGATTAAACGTCATATTATAGATTGTTGTGGTAATTATCAATTCATTCAAAATATATGTTAAGTGAGCATTTCACTTGAATGAGTTAACAATTTAATTACTTTAATGACTTATATTTAATCACTCATATTTATTGTCATTGAATTCTCTATTTAATTTATACTTTTTATTCGTCCCACCAAAAAAATCTTACTTTTTATTTTTGTTTGTCTTGTTAAAATAGTTCTAATTTTATTATTTACTTCTCATAATTTATTAACATTACAATAGATAATTCATAATTAATTCATATTTAAAAATTAAAACTAGACTTGTGAGAAAATTAGACTCTTTAAAACGAATGGAGGAAGCAACACACACAAGTAGCATGTAAACGTAAAAAAGTATTCCCTGTACCATTCAAAAAATCCATTTTGTATTACTGTTTTTAATAATACAAAGTGAACTCTTTGAGTGGAATGAAGGGAATATAATACTTTTTTTTTTTATGTATCACTACTTATAACGTTTTATAATGTAAAACGTTTACAAACACTTGGTTAGGATTCACTAATTAGAGATTTAGTTAGTTTTATACTAAATATTACACTAAAATGTTTACAAAGATTTTTGCGACATAATTAAAGGTGTAATCATAGACTCTTTTAACAAAATTATAACGGAATGCAATTTACAATTTAAGACTTCTTGTAATTTTTGTATAATTGTATGTCACAATTCAAAATGATATTATTATCTGTATGACACAATTAAAAACGACATTATTTTGGAATATACTATTAAAATAAATTAAAATTTAAAAACATAATCCATTATATAAAAAGACATTTTTCATTTATTGAGTATGACACGTGTTAGCATAAATGAATTTCCAGGCAACAACTTTTTCAAATATGTTTGACCATCTAATGGTTCAGTATTTATGTTTATAAAACTCATATTCGTGTACATGCTTAAAAGCAATACATTAGAATTCAAAATTAATAGCCGTATTTCTATAATATAGACGTAATATTTTTTAGATTACAAGTTTTTGTTTTCAAATAATTGAATTGGTTTTGCCGTGTTATATGTGGATAAGAATAACATCTTTTTCAAAATTATTAACAGAAAAAAATTTAAAAAAATTCTGACCCAGTAACTGACAGAATTTAAAGAAGAAGAAACCAAAACCCAGTTTGTTTAGCTCAGTTTTTTGACTCAGTCAGGCCCATCAAATTGTACCCAAAAAAAAAGAAGAAGAAGAAGAAGAAGAAGAAAATTGATTCTGTGAACCAGAAAATAGAAACACAAAATATTAATTCCTCCTAATAAATACACAATTACTAATTAATGCATTAATTAATTATCTAGTAGAAATAGAAAAGGGCTCTTCCGTAATTGTATCCAACAATGGCTTCCTTGATTTGCATGATGACCACCTAAATCTATACTCCAAATTTCCCAGCCCTTCAATCTGATCTTGATCTGATGAATCCAATCTCAACCGTCGACTACTCCGATCATCATCGTCTTCCCCCACCGCCTCCGCCGGCGGTGCCACCGCCAAGACCTCCGGTTCCACCTTCCCACCCGCAATCCGCCGCGCCGCGGTGTTCGCCGCCATCATAACCACCGCCATGTCGGCCGCGGTGACGAGCGAATTCACCCTCCTCATCGGGAACATGATGTAGACGCTCCCGAATTCCAAGTCCTCGTCGGCGGAGAGCGCCGAGAACCGCCGCCCCATGTTCAGGGAGCTCGAGTTAACCAGGAAGTAGTTGGGCGATTCCAGCATGAGCTCCGCCGCCTTCACCGGCTGCCGGAACTGCCGCACCTCACCGCCGGGGAGGATCACCCTGGCCGCCCTGGTCGCCTTCATTCTCGGAGCCGTGAGGACGTTACTGCATGCGATCAAGTTCCCCATGCTGCCGCCGCCGGCCGATCAACCAAGAAATGGATGAAATTGAAATGTTCAATTGAAATTTGAAAAGGTGAAAGTTGGGGGGCTTCGGTGGGTGTTGTGTGTGAAAATGGCGAGGGGGAATGCATTTATAAAGGGGGGAATTGGAATGCATTTATAAAGGGGGGAATTGGAAAATTATGAAAAAAGGCACAACTTTTGCGTGTGGATGATAGCAATAAGTAATAATTACTTGTAGGTTGTAACTAAATTAAATTTAATTAATACTACTTACCTTTTGGACATTTTAAACCATAAATTTTTATTAAAAGACCGAATAGTCTTTATAGTTTGCTGATGTTATGCATGTTGAATGGAAATATCATAGGTATTATAGTCCTTTCAACACTTGTCAACCTATCCTTAATTGTTCGTTAAAAAAAATATAACGTGTTTATTTTATAAATATTGAGAGAAGTGTAAATTAATAGTTCAAATTAATAGAGGGAATCCAAAGTTATTAAGCCTAGTAATTATTACTATCCACTCATAACAAAATTTACAGCTGTGTCTATTATTTATTTGAACAAAATCTTGTAATTAATGATATTAGTAAAGATAAAGGGAATATTTTTATTTTTTTTATTTCATAATGCAGCTTGACATGTAGAAATCTCCTCGAATACCTAGTCTGATAAAGGGTCAAAGAGAGTCGTACGCCCGTAACCGATAATTCGATGCAACAAACCCCTATATTAAAACTCGTACACGTGTAAAGTATGATCAAAAAAATAAATATCACGACGTATAATAATGACAATTATTGTTATATCGAAACCCCTTTTTCAATATTTTCATTTTTTATATGAAAAAATTATAAATCAGATTTTTGTTCATGAGGAAGAAATATATAATATCACGTGCACACTAACGATTTTATTTTTATTACTAATTAGGAATTTAGATATTTCACCAACCACCACCAATTATAATATTAGGTCGACCTTGTACTTTCTCACTCACGTGCACTTCGTATGCATATTATGGACTGCAAAGAAAATCATAAAAAGGGATTTTAAACTCTTTTTATTTATTTATTTATTTATTTTAGATTTCATATTATTATTATTATTATTATTTTGGTAATATAGATGAGTTTGCGCTGTGCTCCTTCTGCAGAGAATCATTAAACCGTATAATCAAGATTCCTGGAATTTATAACTATTCAAGATCTGTGGTCTATTATTTAATAATAAATTCATTATGTAAAACATGATATAAATGTAAAAAATTATTATTGTTTCTGGCTCATTGGCAGAATCTTGTTTCAAAAAAGATTTTTAAAAAATTTCATTGAAAGCGTGTTGTAAAAAATTTAGCTACTGATGTAGCATCGTATATTGCGATAAAAATTTACAGAATATGTTATTGCTCTCAAAAGTCAAGACATTAGAAAAATCACGTGAAATCTAGAAGGAATGCAAATAGTTTGACCAGAGGTCTAACGAGTTAGGCGAAATTAATGGGAAAAAGAGGAAAATTATTTTCTATTTAATTTTGTGAGCTAAAAATTAATTTGCGGTCTTTCTCAAAGAGAAATTAATTAATTTGTAAGTTTAAACCGCGTGGTGGCTGCGACCTGCGACTGCGAGTGAAGCCCGTGGGTAGGGAACATATGGAGGCTTTCTTTTCTTTCTTTTATCAGTCAACCTTTATGAACTTGGAACTTACTTTAAAAGAAAAGTCATTTTCGAGTTTGCTAAAATCATTTCATATTTTATTATGCAATAAATTGAGTTTAAATGATATGGGCACCCAAGGTTTGACTTTAGTAAAGCAATTTACAAGATTACATATATAGTATAATTTATAAATTTTCAATTAAAAGAGTATTTTTGTTTCTAAGGATTTTAAATCTTGCTTTAAAAATTTTAATTTTATTACGTCCTTAATTAGAATTTTCATACTCTTATTAAAATCATTAAGCGTGAAAATTCAGTCGTTTGAGGACTTTCATCAGAAGATTAGTAGCATATTCGAGATCGGATTCATACTTTAATACGTGATATGTTGAGTGTGTGATGATGATTTTTTGTTCTTTTAGTTGGATTAGATCATATTAAATGATTCATTGTCAGTATTATTGCTGCTTTCTTCTTCTTTCTTCTTCTTCTTTTTTCAAAGGTTTTTCTTCCTCTCATCATGCACTATCTATTTAAATATAATTAATTTGCTTTCAAATGCACTATGCTAATGTACTTAATAATTCACTCAAAAGTCCAGTCTCAGCAGCTAAATCATCGGATGAGAGATTATGCAGAAATTCAATTATTGGAGTTGGAAGGGCTCGGCAAAGGGAAAGTGTAACGAAAAACAATTACCTCCGGTTATGTTTGGATTGTAATTCAAATAGAATTTTTTTTGTTTTTTTGTGAAAAAATTGTGTACGGAAGAAGATAAAAAGTGTAATGATTGTATTATTTGTGAGTGTAATTTTAGAAGAATTTTAAAATTTAAAATTTGAAGGTATTTGGTTATGTATTTTGTTTTTTTATAATGAAAAAAGTGTGATTTTTCTGAAAACAATACTAAAACAAATCACTTTTTATTTTTGTAATTTTACGTTTAAGAAAATTAAAAAGAAAAACAATGTTAACGATATAAAAGATTAATTTAAACATGTGTACCTATGTTTAAAATGATGTAGTTTTAATAATGTACCATTAAAGACTTGTTAGTTGTCATATTTTAAAAGATGATTTTTCTCGTTTTATGTCATGCTAACGAACATGGGATAAAATTCACTCTAAAATAACTTTTTTCCTCGTTTTTTGAACACCACTATTATACCCGACTGGATGCTTAGACTCACATTAGGTGACGATTACAAAATAAGCTTATTTTCTCACCAAGAAAAAGAGTTGTATCTTATGATTAAAAAATGATTGTACTATTAGACTATTTGACTGAGACACAGATGAAATAAAAAGTAAATCAAACACAACTATAATTTACACACTATAAATCTATAAATTAATCTCAGTGCAGGAGATTAGGCTTTCCAAGAATTGATTGTGTTAGGTTCTATCCAAAGTCCAACAGCCACACGTATTATTTACCCCTTTTTAACTTTGTGGACAATTCATAAGTGGTGATTTTTGGGTGCAGAAAGAGATTTCTCTTCTAACATTATCTTGACACGTTACTTCATAATTGCACTTTGTAATAAGTGAAAGGCATATTTGGTTAGGCTATGATTATTTGGATAAGACTACGATCTATTCACGGAACTAATCCTTCAGTGAATAATGACCTATATATGTATTACAACGCAATCGCCTAAATTATTGCATTATTCACCGAATGAATGATTTTGTGAAGGGATAGTAGTATTTTCCTGATTATTTATTTTTTAGTCTATGATTAGTTTTATTACTAGACTTAATCACAGTTAGCTTTCTGATGGTACCTCTTCGATCTATCTTTTGTTATAGCATCAAATAAATGAACAAGTTTAATTTTGATGCTTCACTAACTTTTTGTTACGGCTTCATTTTCGAATGGCTAACTACTAAAAGAGAACAAACAATATTTTACTCTTCCCTTTGTTGTTAAACATTGTTTATTTTTATGTTACCATGATAGAAAAAGAAGAAAAAACAAATAAAATTAAAGCACTCTATTAATCCTTTATAATAGATTACAATCTCTTCACGCTATTTTCGACTAACTCATGAAATTTCCACGCATTAATAGGGGTAACACATGAATAAATAAATGTTGAATCACTTTGTTTACTCATTCATTTAGTTAAAAACATATCACATGTTAGCCAAAAAATACTCAATTAATATCGTCAAATTTGAGTTCGGAATCAATTTGGAACAATTTGTCTAGCTAACAGACGAAAATGAAATAATTTAAAGTTATATAAGGAACTAAATGGAGACAACATCCCAAGCTAAGACACTAATGAAGTGATTTAATCAAATGTAAATATTGATAGGGGAATATTGATAGACAATATATATACTCAAAATAGTGTAACAGGTTTGGTCAGTTTGGACATCATGTTAAGGTTGTTAGCAATATCTAACACGACACGGAAACATAATATGTATTCGATATATTAAGTTGACTTGTTAAATCATATACGGCGAGAAATAACTATATCTAAATACAACTTTTGACAATTCCTAACACAAAATAAAAATATGATATGAACAGAACCCGTTAACAGCAGCCCACCAACCCATTTATAATTCGAATCGCTATACCTACTTCAATTGGCTTAACTCAACCATCTCCGCTATAACCTCCTTGATTGAATGAATACTTCAATCATTTATATATCGGAATAACTAAGGATTAGGCCTCGCAATTCATATGCTCTCAATAATTAATTAATGCATAGTAAACACATTATTTATTACTTTGAGAAGAAAAGAAAAAAAATATACAAATGTACTTAGTTATTACTAATGGATTAATTAATGATTTAACTAATTGAGTGAATAAAATTAAATATCCAGATATTAATACTTTAATGGGTTATTAATTGATGCGTTAATTACTAATCAATTAATAAGGGGCGTTTAGTTTGAATATGTCAATCAAAATATTAATAGGTTTGATTGAGAGGTGAATAACAATGGGGATCGTGACTGAATTGTTGCTGTTTGGTTTAGACATCGGAGCTGGTATCAATGTTATACATGTTGTTTGGTGGTTTTAGATTGCTACACATCTCAATAACTCATTATAAATATTATTTTTTGTATTGATTTTTTACTAATGATATTCATTGTTGTGTTATATCAAATGTCGAGCGAGGAGAGGGTTGGGGGTGGTGGTAATGGGAGAGTCTTGTATCTCTAAAATTATGTATTCGAACCTTGGGGATGCAAGGGTGAAAAAAAAAAAGAAAAAAAAAGAATTGTTGACGAATCTTTGAATTTATACTCCATCCGTTCCATTAGTAGAGTACAGTTTGAAAGTTTATTTTTGTTCCAATATATAGAATAGTCAACTTTTAATATTTTCTCTTTCTATCCTTACTAATATAATAATGTGTAGTACATTATCAATCCACACTTAAAAAGTACGGACATTAGTGGAATAAATGATGACAAATTAGTTATTTTAAGTGTTATACTTTGAAATCCATAAGAAGTTATACCCTTCTCAAACCAGACACTTCTAATGTAACAGAGGGAGTAATAATTTTTCCTTAAAAAATAATATAATTAATATGAAATCTTCTCGTTATTGAGTTTATAATTAAGCATTTGTTGAAGGGTTATCCATTTCTGGATTCCATTAGCGGTAATAATAGTAGAGTTCTCTTTCCCTTTCTCTTCTTGTGGTGCACAAATGCTGGGCCCCCATTTTTTACTAGAGTAGACATTTTGAGAAATGATTGTTATTCTGTAATAATCAATTTTGAAAATAAGTAAAAAGTAAAACTGTAATTTTATTGACAAAAATTGGCTCAAATAAAGGGTTAAACCTTTTCTTTATTGAGTTAATTAAGATGTTTAAGGATTGTTGTGATAGTAAAACAATGATTAATTAATTTAAAATAGTTTTATTAGTAAAGATAATATTAAAATTGACATTATATTTAAAAATGACTAAACAAGTCAAATATTCCCATTTTAATTAAGGAAAAATAAGCACATTGCACAAATGACTTGTTAGCTGTTTTACCATGACTCGTTAGAACCACTTTAATTTAATAGTCGAATCCTCCAAAAATTCAAGTTGGTACAATCTTATTCGTTTGAAGGTAAATTATTTACGCGTCTAATTAAATTGTTTAAATAATAGAAATTTGAGCATTAAATAGTTTCTCTTGGATAATGACGGTTAATCTTATTTTGTTTTTATAATAACTGACAGGTTCCCTATATTTTAGAACTTATATTCGACCCTTTTGATCGTCTAATTATGCGTGTATCGAGTTTACTATTAAAGTATCGCAATTATGCTATGAAATACGCGTATTAAATTAAGATGTTGAAATATCACATATCTAATTTATCATATGATATATTGAGTTCAGCATCCTGATATATTGTCGTTATTTAACTGTTGAAATATCATATATCTAGTTTAGCATCTAATGTATTGCGCATCAAGTTTAGCCTTGCATCGAGTTTAACTGATGAAATATCGTGTATCGAATTTAAGTTATGATGTATCACGTATTGAGAAAATATGCGTACCAAATTTAGTTGTTGAAGAATGTATCGCGTCGGACTCATGGGACACGAAATTCCCTCTTTTTAGATCATATTAGACCCTCTATATTTTTTAAACTGAAATATCAAAACTAAGAAATTATTGTGACAATCACATTTTTAATTGACTCCATTTTCTTAAATAATTACTCCTTTAAATATGACTATTTTAATAGAATAAAAAATATATTATAAGTAATTTATATGAGGAGTACTTGTTCATGATACCAAACCACATTTTATTGAACATTATTCATTTTTATCGCATAACACTTTAGTCCAAATATACGATTATGTAACGTAAATTTAGTAAAACATAAGGCCATAATTGTCAATTATGGTGAATCGGAAAGGATTAACTGTTATTTATAACAATTTTGAGTTTAAAAAAATTAACAATTTCAAAATACTGAAATTTGAATTAATTTATCCGCCTATTTATTGATGAAAAACTCACTTAAGAATGATTGAAAAGCTATAAATGTTCATTTCTATAAGAGAATCAACGATTGTATGATATGATTTATATGATCCGATTATGTGGAATATGAAAATCATGTGTAATTACTTTTGTTGCTTTGCTTCTTTCGACTAAATTATGTTTAACATTATTAAAAATACGACTTTTGTACTTATCTTCGCGTAAAAACTCAAGGGGCGGGAGCATTAAATTTAAGCAGCCGATAAATCTTTCTTCCGATATAGAATTATATATTAACTTTTACATTTTTTTTTTTTTTTTTTTGTGTGGAGTGTTATAAGTTTTTGACTTTTATATCATTAAAAATAATGTAAAATAGCCCCCAATAAGATTTTGAGGAAAATGTCCTTTGAAGTTAATTTTTATTTATTTGTTGCTCTCATTGAACTTTTAAGTTATGTTCGTGCAAGTGGACTATGATAATTTTTCAAAACCTCAAAAAAAACGTTTGAAGATTTTACGAAATCTCAAAGAGGGTAAGTGTAATTTACCCTTAAAAGATAGTAATAATAATAATAATAATAATAATAATAATAATAATAATAATAATAATAAGAATAAATAATTAGAAAAAAGACAACAACAAATATCAAACGAACACATATAAAACCTTAGAAAATTGGCAGTCCAATTATTTTTCTCACAAAATCGTCTCGAAGGAGAAAAGAAAATTACGATGGAATCCTTATTTTTAACTAATTAATATTGAAATTTGATGAACTAATTAAGAAAGGGTAATATTTGCCAGATTCTTCAAACTCTTGGGTCGAATTTGAGTTTGGCCACCGCTCCATAAAGCCTTGGAAAGGAGTTTATAGGTTCGCTCCGAAGGATGGAAGTAATCCCAGAATAAGTATGTGTTTGGCTCTGAGCAAACTGTGTAATCTCCTGTTCCACATTGCGTCGCTCCTCCCAGCTTCCCCGATCCACAACATGCATTCGCTACATCACTAAAACCTGTAAACACGAAAAGCGGGTGAGACTCCCGACAATATAATAAAAATGGGGAGAAGGAAGAACATTAGGCAATCACTTACATACTCTTGCTCTATTACTTACAAAAATTGGGGTCGCCGCACTCTGAAATCCTCCCACTATTCATACCCTTAAATTAAATGGCATGGGGTGTACCGTGTATCGGTTGGCTAAGTCTTTTAATTGGTACCAAAATAATATTGGACGGTGGTTATTAATTCACTTAAGTTTTGACATTTAACATTCTTTTATAAAATTCACCTTTTAATAGTTGTCCTATGTGGATTGCTAGCTTAATAAAAAATTGTCATATAACAAAACCGCATTGAATTAATAAGCACAGTGCCAGCCATAACAAGATAGTTATTAGAGTAATGATATATATTGGAACTAATTTATCACAATTTTTTAATAGCATGTGACGTGACTTACAAACATTGACTAAACGATGGGAAATTAAAACTTAGGGACGGTTCGTTTTCATGAAAATTGGTTTTGAAAATGATTTTTAAATGTGAAAGTATATTGGCGGTATAAAAAGGTGAAAATTGGTAAATTGTCGAATCATTAATTACCGTATTGGCTCGGATATGCTCGGAACAGTTGGGTGGTTCTGTAGACATCTCCATAAACGGCAACCGCACCGGTGTACTTTGCCGGAATCTCCCCGACGAGCTTTTCCAGTCCGGCATTGAAATTCTTCACCATTATATTCATCTTCCCGTAACATTTATCGGTCGGTGCACCGGGCAGAAGAGCTCTCGCTGGAACGCAGCCAACGGGTCCGAGTGAAAACAGGGCGATTCTCCTGGCTCCTAGGTTGTAATTTTGGTTGACGAAACGGGCAACTTCCGCTAACATGGCTTCCACGTAAGCATCCGGGCTCAGGGGCGGGGCTCCGAATGGGCTGAAATAGTTGAAAACGTCATTGGAGCCAGATTCCAGGAAGAACAGAGACTCCTTTAACAAATTTTTGTCGATCTGGTTTTGCTCAACCAGAGATTTAAATTGCTGCAGTTGGACTTGCAGTGCTGTAACATTCTGCAGAATATACATTTAAATTGATTAAAATTAGGCTTAGTTATTTACTACCGAATTGTTATTTGCAAGCACATTTTAATTATTCATAAGCACATTTTCCTGTAAAAAGTCTAAAATACCCTTAGATGTTTAAAAATAACATTTCCTGTAATCTTCTTCCTCAAGTTACTCTCGTGTAGCTGTTCTGTTTGAAGAAAAAAAGAAGCAAAAAAATTGGCCAAAACCAATAAAAATTCATACAAATCAAAATCTCGCCCTGCATGGGTTGAATTTGATCAAAATCCCGCCCATGCTGGGCGGGATTTGGTCCCTGGGTGGGATTGATCAAAATCCCACCCAAATGTTGGGCGGGATTTTGCGGGATTTTGTCAATCCTCATTTACATTGAGATGTGCCTGCAAATAACAATTTCGTTTGATCAACATTGTTTATACGTAAAGGGTAAAATATACTATTCACAGAAAAATGTGCCTATGAATAGTAAAAAAGTGCCTACAAATAGTATGCCCCATTTACTATATACCCCATGTGTTATTATCTCGTTTGCACTTTGCCCCCTCGATTTTAAACTATACATTTTTGCCCCCTCTTTTTGGGAAGGACCATCTGTCTCAACTTGTCCCAACACAATTGAGGGAGAGGGAAGGATAAAATGGACAATTCAGGGCGCGGGTAATAGGTCAAAATGAAAATTCCATTTTTGCCTCCTATTCTATGCTAGGGACAAGTGCTTGTTTCAAAAAAATAAAAAATTTGATAGATAACACATGTCCTTCTCAACGAAGAGTGTGAAAATAGAATAAAAAGTGTCAAAGACTATAAGATCTTTTCTAATATACCCTTATAGGTTGGGGAAAAAAAGACAAACGTGAACTAAAATAACTCGTTAACAGTAAAAGCCTATAACTAATTGAAAATAAGCCCAAATTGCCAACCATATCTCTTAGATCATATATGATTGTTATCATATTTCGTGGACATTTTTGGCTTTTCAAATAGTTTCTCCTTTCACTACTAGTCAAATGAGGTAAACTATCAATTTCTAAACTTGAAGTAGACGAAGTACAAAAGTGTAATAACACCTGGGGTTTTTCGTAATCAAGCTGGAATTTTATTTTATTTTTTGAGTTGGGGACTCACTGTAACCCACTCTACTATACAACACTTTGTGAAACCGGCCCTTCCCTGGATTTCGAGCCTGCACCCTTGCGTTATCTCTTGTAGATTTTATCGTTAGGTTAAACTTGAACCCCAATCTAAAAATTATGCATTAGTAATTTCTTCAAATTAGAAGAAAAGGAGGCTTACCAAATCCTTATTTGTGGAGCTCAGAACGCCGCTGCCGGCGCTGGCGAAGTTGATGCCGTTGGAGGGATAGTTTTTCTGAGTGCCCTTAATAATGTCGAGCTGTGCCTCCAGGAATGGCTTTTGTAAAGGTAAACGCAAGAATTGAGCTGCATTTAGTGGACAAAAAAAAAAAAAAAAAAATCAATTAATTAATGGCCATTTTGATCGTTCTTGATGATTAATATACTAAAATTAATCATCAAAAGGGTTCCTTATTTAATATATGCAATTCTTCAAAGATAATTAAGAAAAACAAATACTCAAATCAAATTTTCACCTTAGTTTATGTGTGCAGTAGTCGAGACGATCAAATTTGGGTAAATTTCAAGATTTTCGAGATTCGGTAAAACATCAAATTCGAAAGAAGAAAAAAAAAAAAAAACTTTTGACTGAATTACGAGCTATTTAAACTGTCTAAAATGGTGAAAACACCCTCAAATTCTAAACACGAATGCCCTCGAGAAAGAATATTTTGTGTATTTCAAAAAAAAAAAAAATTTATAGGGTATTTTGATATTTTCAAATCACGAGATTCATTTTGATATTTGTTCAAAAATCCCCCTTTTTATAAATTAATCACAAATTAACTATTTAATTACTTACCTATGAAGTCTGCAACAGTTCTGCCATTGGTGAATCTTCCAGTGGGGCGATGAAAGAAACTTGAACCGTAAGGTGGAAAATCGGCCTGAGCTTTGCAGAACTCGTTATAATGATTGTTTCCCGCGTCGAAAATCGAATCTCCAAAGATATAAATGGACGAAACCTTTCCTCCAGAAACCCAACTGGAAAAGCTATTCACCAGAAGGAGCAAGACGATGATTTTGAAGCTTCTCTCCATCGATCACAAATTTTTTTTAGAGATTCAGATGGTTAATTTGGGATGGGTTTGGATGAATTTATGTGAAGAAAACGAGGAGCATGACGAAAGGGGAACCGGAAAACACGAGTAAAGTCCATGCATGGCATTGTCGTCATTACTAACTGATCTCTCACTTTGTCATCACCATTTTTGTCTACTTCTTTCTTCTAAAGTTTCAGCTCTTTTTGTTTTATGACCCAAAGCGGTAAATTTTGTTTTGAGGAGGGAATAATTTTATGTAGAAAAGAGAAAAAAAAAAAAAAAAGTTGTAACGATGAGATTATCTTCTGAAGGAAGTGAGTGATATTGTAAAGAGATAATGTTGACATTACCAAAAAATGAAAGTGTTTGAACGTAATTTATTTTCTTTTTTTTAAAAGAAAAAAAAGTGATATTTTTTCTCCAATACTCACAAATGTTGTACTTATTATTGTAAGGTTAAATTTTATGTGATATATACATATATATATATATATATATATATGCTAGAGGGTAAAAGAAAATCGTATTGACTAATGGGCAGCGACCGTCCTTAAATTTGGAGGCCCGAAACAAATATAGGTAGTCGTTTCATTAGAAAACTCTATTTTTTATTTTTTTATGTTCCATTAGGAGAGTCTCATTTTTTTTATTTTAAAATTTTATTTTATATACTCTTATTAACATATTGATATATGTGTTGTTCTTAATTAATTCACATTCACAAAGTAAGGGTATGAATGAAAACATGGTAAAAAATAACTCATTTTAGATATTATACCTCGCAAACTCATCAAATGTTGTATGAAACTGAACTCTTTGAATGTGCCAGAGAATTTATAGGAAACTTTAAGATTTCATGAATCACTATCATAACTTTGAATTTCATTATATTTTAAAGTTTAATAATATATATTATATTTGTACAATAATTTAAAAATATATATTTTATTAATTTATTTATAACGCCATTTGAATAAACTCCTAAACCTCAGACTGGTAACTTACATAAATTCATTGTACAGTACTAGTTTTATAATAATGAAAAACAACTGAGGGTTACTTATAATTATGGGGAAAAATTATTTTTCTCATTATATATTTATCACAAAGCTGTCTACATTTGACATCAAAAAGTACATTAAATCCATAGTAGTATTCCTGCATATTTAGGATCGGTTGGCCGGATATTGTAAAAGAAAAAAGTTGTGTAACTCCGGCGGCATCCGGCGTCCGGTGATGGGTGGTGGCTTACTGCTAGGAGGAAGGGGTAATTTTAAAAGGGAATGAATGAAATGGATATGAAGTTGGCAAATAGTATATCTTTTCGTCATACATTTATCCTTTTTTGTTCTGCATTTTTTCTAAGTAAGGGAATGTGTCACCAATTTTTCAGTTAAATACTCGAAATTGAAAATTAAAAATTAAAATCCTATAGAAATATTAGTGGTGCATGGGACCAAACTGAATGCATCCATAACAATGGGGTGAAATTAGTAAAAAAGAAAAAATATGGGGAATGATATACAAATACTACAGGGATCAAAGGTGATATTAATACAACTTCATACTTTGCTCCGTTGCTGGGAATTTCTACTACACTGACGGACTGACCACCTTATAGAGTAGACATCAACTCCCTACCAAAAGAGAAACCCGGTTGTTTTCTTTGTACAAATCTTTGAAAAAATTAGCAGAAAAATGGAGGAGGATTTGTTGGAGAAAGCGGCAAACGCAGCTGATGAGCTTTACAACATTCGGGATTCTTATTTTCCTGCTGACCCAAGTGTCAAATTAGCCAGATTGCAGTCTGAATCTGATTTTGCCCTACAACTCCTCAATTCTATCCCTCCTGGTACGATTTCTTTTTTTTTTTTTTTTCCATGGAAAAAGTAGCAAATTTTGAGTGAAGTTTTAAGGATTCTTTGTGGATTATTGGGCAGAAAACAGGAGATCGCCAGCACAACGAGCAATGTATGAGTATTTAAGAGGGAAAGTGTTGGATGTCTTCTCTGACTATAGAAAAGATGCAGAGGATCATCTTTCTAAAGCTGTGAGTGACTAGAATTAGTTTAATCAAAATGGTTGTTCTTTCGTTTTCTTTCTTTTCTGGGTTTCAAAACTGATTTGGAATGTTGGTTTTTTGTTATTTCCGAATGTTTTTAAGTTTGTCATTATTTTCTGGTAAAAGGTTAAGTTGAATCCTTCTCTTGGAGATGCGTGGCTGAGTTTAGGGAACTGTATTTGGAAGAAGGGTGATTTATCTGCTGCAAAGAATTGCTTCATGCTTGCTTTAAGCAAGGTAATTATCTTGTTTCATTAGTTGAGATCTTTATTTTATTGTATTTATTGGAAGTTGACAGTTTCTGATACGAAATCGTGTTGCTTCCAGGGTTCCAATAAAAGGATTCTCTGTCAATTGTCCATGCTTGAAAGGAAAATGGCTCAAGGCAAGCACTTTGGTTTTGTTGTTCTTGAACTTCTTCGCCACTTTAGCTAGGTGGTTTTATGAACCACAGCTAGTTGATTGCTTTAATTAGAATTGATAAGATGCTGAACATGCTTGCTTCTTATTCTAGTGTTTCTCTGGCAATTTCGTTATAGAATGTATGAGTAGCTTTATCTAAAGATGTATTTGCCAAAGAAATTAATTCATGGACATAGAAATGTTTAACTGATCACATTTACAGGCAACATGTTAATACCAATGAAATTTAAAGGTGGTGCACTCCAGGGAAGCACATCAAGTTGTAATTTTGAACCTTATATGTTTAAGATGAAAGTTCAGTATTAGGATAAATAAGGTGGGAGACTCTGAGTTCCTTGTAAGATGAGGTCATCAATAACTCTGAATAAAACATTATCTAAACTAGTAAGGAAAGGTTGGGCTCATTGAAATTTGATGGCTGCAGTATACTGGTCTTATTTGATAAGTATTATTTCTCGCTTTTTCAACTTGAGTCACTAGTAGATTAACGCTTAAGCTCTAATAGCTTCTATATATTTCATCGCGGTATGTATGCATGTGCAGTTGAGTGCAGCTTCATCTAATTAGATTAAAATGTAAGATCTTTCAATTACTTGTCCCAAGCACATATTAAGCCCGCCTCACATACACTTAAGCTTCAATTAAGTAGCTTTTTTTGTTTTGAAGGAAAAATATTTAGAACCTGTTGCAGCTATAACATATTTTGGATCTTTAGCTCCTAGGATGATAGCGCATGCTGACCTAAAATTATGTAAATAAGATATTTAACGTTTTCATAGATTTATATAATGTGACTGAAGATGCTATTGTACTATGCTTTATCTAGATTTCTGTTATGCAGATTTGTATGGTTGGTTTGTTTTTATTTGCAAAAGAACTGACCATTGTAGCTTTCAATATTTTACACATTTGAAAGCCGGAAATTTGTATAAATATTGTTAACTATTTTAACTGGCTCTGCATTATTTTTCTAGTTTTCACCTATAACTCTTATTCACATTGTAATTTCTATATGAAATAATCAATCATTTTATGTTATTATATGTATAGTCTGTTAAAACTGTTTAAGTTAGCTTGGCTGATGACTTCATTTTTCATTCTGCTCATCAGATTCGTTATCCAATTTCCAGGTGCTGAAAAACAGGCAGAAATTGTTGAAGAGAGCATTAAGCATGCAAAGGAAGCTATCACTCTTGATGTCAAGGATGGAAATTCCTGGTGTAAGGCTTTTTTTAAATGATTTAGCTTTTAGATAATGTAATTTTTTGTTATTTTCAAATTTTGATTTTAAATAATTCACATTTCTTTCAAAACATTTTTTACCCTCTTAGCTGACAAGATCATGTCTGTCAATGACTAGAGTTGTCCTTGGCAATTGCAAGAACTTGCCAATTGGATGTTTATGCAGTTGTTGCATGAACTCTAATTTTAAGTGAAAGGTTGGGTATGAGCGGGGCTATCTGATTCATTCTTGTGCTTACCAATGATATGAAACATGCCAAAACATGAAATATACTTAGAGTATTCATCCACTTATGTTCAAGTTACTTTGTTCTCTATGCCTTGTATGCTTAGTGGTACCAGGGACTTTAAATAAAGTATATCCTTTCATTTTTTTTTTTTTTTTTTGAGTCTCCTGCCTTAGTTGGATATCAATATGTACATTTGATATATTGTTGTAATAGTGAGCCAAAATCGTGTTGTTTGATATAGTTATTTATCACTTAAAAGCCTCCAAAGTAACAAGAGTGAAAAGAAAAGAAAAAGAAAAATTTTTGAAAGGAAAATTATTGATACACGGTACTAATAGTTCCCATCTATCTTTCTGAAGAGTTATGTGCATTTATGTTGTGATTCTTTGAACATAAATACTCACAAGTAGATATCTCTAGCATTTATGAGTCCAGTTTTAATCAGTTTTCTTTCTTATAAAACAGTACACTTACCTATGGCAGCAAGATATAATTCATGTTAATGCAGCCTACTTTCATGATTACTTTGATTTACGGTTTAAAATGTGCTACAGGAAACAAACGGTAGTGGAGCTGAAGTTATGACTCATTCTTAATTAAAGTCGTGCTGTAGTTGTTATTGCTCAAAATTTTCTACTTGGCACCAAATGTTTACATATGTTTTCTTTGGCTGTTTTGGCAAATGATATGCAATCATATTTTCAATGATCTTTTCATGAAGTCATCTTTGTGTTAATTAATGTCTTCGTTCATCGGCAGATAACCTTGGAAATGCATGCCTCACCTCCTTTTTTATTACTGGAGCTTGGGATCATCGTAAACTATTGCAATCGTTGAAAGCATATCAAAATGCTGTATGTATGATCTCATGACTTCTACATCATATCAATTATGAACTTTCTACTCCTCTCTTTCACTTTCTATTTTTTATTACTGAGAATGATTTTTTGTGATGGGACTTCTTCACAATCTATGATTTATATCAGGAAAGAGATGAGAGAATGAACTCCAATCCAGATCTATATTTCAATTGTGCTACTGTAAGTATGTTTCATAGATTTACTTTGTGCTAAAGCTGTATGAATTTGAGTGTTCTTTCTAGTGTTTCTCTTGTGAATATTTTTTCATAATTGTGTGGATGGTCTAGTTGAGTGAGCCATTGAAAGCTTGATTTCTCAAATTTTCTGATCTAAGAAAATTTACAAATTATGTGCAAGAATGGAAATTAGTGTTATTTGAAAAGAAAAAGAAAAATCAAAGTCTTCGACTCTGTTAGGTTTTTGGTTTTATTCACATCATTCATTGTTAACTTAGTAGATTTGGAGGGAGGAGTGAGTATATACTGGATCATGATAGTTTGAAGAGTAAGGTGTTCTGCATTATGCATAGCTGAGAGTCAGTAATTCAGGTGAACAAATACTTGGAAAACTATGAGCGAGCCCTTAGTGGATTTGAAGCAGCTGCCATGAAGGATCCTGGTCTCAATGCCACTGAAGAGGTTGAGAAGATGGTTCACCTTCTTGATAAATTGGAGAGTTTGCTAAAGGTAATTACTTGATAAATTGAGAAGATGTTGACGTTATTTGTTAATAGTACTAGTGCTTTCAGGAAGCAAATGTTTGATATCAGCAATTTGCGCTAAGACCCATTATAAACTACCATATGAATGATGCTCAATTTGAGTTGGATTTATTTGAATTCTTTTGTTGAAAGATAAATGTACATTGCATTTGGATTACCACTTCAAACTCTAACTAGATATGTTTCACAGGGGCAGACTAAGGCTAAGCGACTTGCTTCATTGACATCATCACTGACTAATGTTAAGGGTAAGCTAATACCAATTTCAAATGTTGCAGAAGTGAAAGCTTATTTGACGTGTTCTTGATGGCTGGCTCTGATTTGGGCTTTGGGTGGCTCTAGATGAAATGCAAATTGTTTTCTCACATGGTTAATCTCTAGGATTTTTTTTGAATTATTTTTTCGATTTTGTTTGGTTGTTTACCTCTTTGCAGTGAACCCTTCATACAAAAGAGCCCATGCAGATCATCTACTGGAAGGTCTAAACAAAGGGATTGCTGTTGTTGGAAAAGTTATATTTTTTGTTAAACATGAGAATGTCACCCCAGTGTGAGTCCTTCAGATAATTACCTATGCATTATATTATGGTATAAGTATCCATTATATATACACACACTGCAGAGAAATGAGCTTCTTTTTTCTGTTTTTGTGATTTCTAAGTCATATTATTTTACAGATACTATATCCTGTGTGATGCAAATCAAACTTGCTATGTCTTAACCATCTATGGGATACGTGATGATGGGGTAAGTATTACTTGACAGTGAAAGCATCTTCATGAATGAGAAGTTAATATCAACTTTTGAGTATTTTCTCTATTTAGTGAATGGAGTACTTGAACTTCTTTCATCTGTTAATGTTCCTACACATGTAGAGTTTTGTTAAGGCTTGAGTAAAGTTTATGTAGCCTTTTTCTTCCTGTCTTTGATCTGCAATGCCTATAGAAAGCGGAACACAATATCCCTTGTTCACTCTTTCACATGATCCTACGTTGGTCTGGTTTTTTTTATTTATTTATTTTTCATTACGTGTATGCCTATTGATTCTCTCCCTTACAGGTTAAAGAAGGAGATGAGATCATACTGTTGGACCCTTACCACCGCAATGTTGATTTTTCATGGAAAGGAAAGGTGAGCATTTTACATCTTTGCTAAAAAACTGAAGCAACACATTGGTCATCAGTGTACATTCCATCGCTAGTTTTGTCATGCTGGGATTATTTGTCTGCCATATTTTACTCTGAATGCTTCATTGTTCCTAGGCTTTCTCTTGTTTATCATGTGATTTTACTCGGTGGATGCTTCATTTCTCTTGTTTTCGCTATACAGAGCTACGGCTTCAAATCAGCGCGTGTCGATTTCTTAGAGCAACTACTTGTGAATGGGAAAGCCTTGTCCAATAGCCACGCTGTTCGAGCATCAATCTATGCACAACACAAGCCTTGACAAGTTCTTGAGACCTTTATTCAAGAACTGGTGGATAATAGACAAGAGTGTGAATCATATAGAAAAGCAAAGATGTATATTTTGAACCTTTTTACTAGGGACAAACATGGTGGTTGTAATTAGTTGTACTGGGTTTTCTTCTTCCACCTTAGAGCAATCTTGAAATTCTGATGTTTGTACTTTCTTTTTTTTTTCCTTTTCTTTTTAAATACATGAGGTGATGATGTCTATGGATCAACAATGCAACATTGATGTTTATTGACTTTTCTTCTCATTCCTTTTCTTGAATGAAATCATGAGAGTGTTCAGTTATGTTCATATACATCCTTTGGTATGATTCCTGAGCCTCAAGTGTACGTCTTTATCAGTAAAGCCAGGAAAGAAACAGAATGACTTCATTGTTATCATCAAGTGCTTTGAAACCATCAAACCACAATGAAAATACCATTTAACATGGAAAAAACCAATTACCTCCGATTCAGGATTCGAAGAGTTCATTTTGAAATTATACCTTATAACTTATAAATAGTTATATCATTGAACTTTTTTTGTGGAACCGATAAAATGCATAATTTTGAAGCAGTCCTTCATCTATTCGTATTCGTATTCGATTCAATTTTAACTAAAAGCATATTTGTGGATTTTCATGCAGTGTACAAATTGTCCCCGTTTAATTCAAGGGATGCTAGTTGTGAGTTGGTTCTCACTTTTTTGTTCCTATAATTTTTAGTTTGTTGTATCTCTTCATAATTGGATTTGAAAAAGTTTCAAGTTGGTCAAAAGTTCTAAAATGATGATTTCCTACTCAAATTTTGACAACACGTGGATTATTTTCGACTAACACAGGAGATTCACACATATTAATAGAAGCAACAAATGGAAAAAGTTAAATTATTTTGTTCACTCTTAGTTTAGCCTAAACCAGATCAAGTACTGGTCGAAAAATAGTTCAAATTTTGCTCAACTTTGAATTCGAGACCATTGGGTTCAGAAGATAGTCTGACTTTTGCCTTCTATATTTCAAAAATACATCTTTCTGTCCTCTCTACTGATATAGTTGTCCTTAAGTGTATTGCCAACAGCAATAGCAGTGGACATAATAATGTCAAATTTTGACAATTCAGAAGGTAAAATATGTATTTTAAAAATATAGGAAGCAAAAGTCAAATTATATTATGAATAAAAGAAGGCAAAAAATAATTAAGAGAATAAAATACATCAGACTATTTTCTTTTAATAAATGTTTTCAGAAAATAAGTTTCAAATGTAAAGAGTGTAATATAAATGTACAAGATATGTATTAAAAATAATTTTAAAATTACTGTAAAATATAAAATGTGCTATAGAAATAATAAAAATAAACAAAATCAAAACAGAGAAGAAATTGGAGATAAGTGACATTAGGGCAGCTATGTTCTTTTCCATTCCATTCTAAAAAAATTAGTTCAAAATTTATCTAAAAAAAAACCTCATTTTCTCCTAAATGCAAATTTTAAAATTCCTTTAAATCCTCAAAAGAAATTCCCTTCAAAAAAATATTCATTTCCTAAAACAAAAATTTTCCAATTCCGTGACAAAAAGAACAGAGGCTTAATAATTGATTTACACTCAAAATCCTGCATAGAGTTTTTGTTTTTTTTAAAAAAAAAAAAAAAAAAAACCTGGATAGAGTTATAGATTAATTATTTAAAAATTTAAAATGTAATTCTGTAATCTATTTTCAAAACCTTTACCCAATTAGGAGCCCTAAATTATTTTATACGTCTCTCTTTCATCTCCAAATCATCGTCTTCTTCTCCACCAGTTTTCAATTACGAGTCAATTCGATTCGTTTCTACCGAAGAAAAACCATGGAATCCTTAGTGATCGTCGTCTGATATTCTTGCGTATTCCGTTTACTCATTCGCCACTGCAATCAACAACGTTAGTTTCCGATCATGAGTCGATTCGTAGACTGGACGTGTCTCCCTCAAGAATTATGGGTTATTATTCTAGATAAATTTGTTCATCTCTCTGATTACATCCGATTTGGGGCCGTCTGCAGATTCTGGCGATCCATCGCCGTTCACCAAAGACAAAAAACCACCGCCACTGTGCTCCAGCAGCCGCCGATGCTATTAATCGCCCGGGGAGAGAAGTACGAGCCCCGGAGATCGCCGTCCCAGTATTTTAAACCGTACAGCATCAGTGAAGGTAAAGTTTACGATTACGGAATTGAAGTTCCTCGTGGGGATTTATGTTTAGGTTCCGCGTACGGCTGGTTGATACTTATGAAGTTGAGTTCTCCGATCGTGCTGGTTAATCCTTTTAAACGGAAGCGTATACAGATGCCGCCGATGCCAGGAGTTTCCGGCGTTGGAATTCGTAAAGCCGTCCTGTCTTGCGATCCTTCAACTTGTCGTCGTCGAGGTGATTTAGTCGTTGCAGTAATGTTTGATCATTGCGTAGCTTTCATTAGACCTGGCCAAAAATCATGGACTTCAGTTTATACTTTTGAGGTCGAAGACTTCACATTTTTCCAGGGATTTCTGTATGCTTTGAAACCAGGGCATAACCTCGTTGCAGTTGACTGCCTGAGCTCCGACGATGATGGCCGTTATAGTCCGACCACAGTAGCAAGAATTAAACCTCTGCTGAGTGGAAACAAGGGCGCACACAGGTCTTATTTGGTGGAGGCTTCCAACGGAGATTTCTTGCTTGTAAGAAGATTCATTTGCGGAAGTTTTGCAGGGGAATTCGAAGTTTACAAGCTAATTCCCTCAGATGATGATGATGATGATGACGAGAAGGAGATCAAATTGGTGAGAATCCATGAGCTGGAAAACAACGACACCTTGTTTGTGAACGGTAATCATTGCTCGTGCATCTCTGTATCATCTTGTTTTCCGAATTTCGTCAAGAATTGCATATATTTTCAGGCCTCGAGTTGCCTCCTGGATTGGGTAAATGAGAACGATCTTAGAGTTTTTCACATGGTTGATGGGAAAACAAGTAAATTTGAGTACTGTGTTGAAGGCCTGGAAAATCTTGTGCTTCCTGCTGCTTGGATTTATCCAACTTGCTGAAATGATGTGAATTTGTGAATTCATGATTGTATGGATTGCTTCGTATTGTTATTTGTTCATGCGGACTTATGTGGAACCATTGATCTGGATTAATAAAGATCATTATTAGTATGTTTTTATTATTCAGGGTTTGGCTCTTGAATTGCTCAAATTACCAATACCCTGAAGTATACGTTTAGGGTCCGACTGGTAATTAGAATTGAATTGGAATTGGAATTCTATAGAATTGAAATATATAATTAGAATTGTAAATCTATTTGAATTCTATTGTTTGGTAAAAGAATAGAATTGTGTAGAAATGGAATTGCAATTCTAATTTTCTTGTTTGAATACTTAAAATTTTATATAGAATTAGAATTCCTTTATAATTGTAAAATAGTCTTCTTTTGTGTTATAATTGTAAGAATGTTCAAATAGACCGATCAGGCCCGATTCGACAGAACCGAACAATTTGTAAATGGCAATTCGGTTCGGTCGAGTTCGGGCACGACCCGAATTAACACGTTTTGGTTTTTCTACTAACTTTAATCCACCTCCCAACGGAAAAAAAAGGAAAAAAAATTTAAAATCTGGGAATGTGTAAGCAAATAAAAAACCCCAGCCCCAAACAAATCACCCCCCCCCCCTCCCCCGGGTTATCCTAGCCCCAAAAAAAAATATAAAAAAATACTGGAGCGTTCTCCTTTTTCTTAGGGCTGAGAATGAACACGAACGTTCACGAACAAGCTCGAGCTCGGCTCGATAAAAAAGTTCATGAACATGATTTTTAGGCTCGATAATAAACGAACACGAACAAGGGGTTGAAAGCTCGTTAACTATATAATAAAAAATAAAATGAGTCAATATAATATTAAAATTTTAAATAATACAAATAATTGAATCTTTATATATATTTATATGTACATAGATATCACTATATGGATAGAACGCACATGAATGTTCATGAACAAGCTTGGCTCGGCTCGACTCGGCTCGATTAATAAATAAACGAACACGAGCAAGATTTTAAGCTCGATAAATAGATAAACAATAAATGAACACATCAAAACTTGGCTCGGCACGGCTCGTTATCACCCCTACTTTTCCCCCTATCCACCCAGCACCAAAACCCCTGCCCCAGTCTCCCCTCTCTCAGTCCCACTCCACCCAGAAAAAAAATAAATAATCCCTAGACCGATATTTTTATTATTTTATTTTTGTAAATTTTAATTTTAATCTTCTACTTTTAAAAATTATAAATAAAATGACCTTGTGTTTTGTCCTTCCCGCCAAATGAGCAAATGCAATCCTTGTTTTACTCTTAGAACTTCCCAACAGTCGACGCACTTGGAAATCGACCCAAATGGCGACGTCTTCCAAGACCATAATGGACCTATTCAAACAGCCCTCAGCAAAGCGTCTCAAGCGACTCTCCTCCTCCCCGCCGCCGCCGCCGACGAAAATCCCCGCTGTCCTCTCGACGTCATCAACCTCTGCGACTAACGATGGCGACAAAAGCCCAAACGACGTCGCATGCTCGGGTTCCCCAAATTCCGTTTCTCCTGCATCGACCGACAATCTTACCGCCGAACAGAAGTCGAGAATGGAGTTTAACAGAGCACTTGCCACAGCTAAACGAAACCTTAAGCTCTGCTCCAACAAAATTTCTGAATGTACCGCTATTCAAATTTATTAACTCGTGTCGTACTTTGTTTCTGTTGGTTCCGTCTAACGAATATCGATGAACTATGTGGTTGCGTAACTGGGAATTGATTTAGGAAAGGGTTTCATTTCGCCTAACAATTTTGGTCTAACTTGTAGAAAGAAAGAAATGATCTTGGCTGCATGATTATTTTGCTGAAGAAGATTCATCCCCATAAGGTTTTTGTGGGGTCTATTTTTTTTCCTTTTTGTTTTTTTTCTGCTGAAACTCAAATCTTGTTTTTGGCATAAAAGATAAGCTTTGGGAGATGACATTTAAGCTTATATTATACTTTGAAAAGGTTTTCTTTTATCTGATTTTGCCTAATGATTTTTATTTGCTTGATTGCTAAACAGTTTGTTATAGATATGGTTTATTATATCATAAGTTTCTTTTGTGACTTTGAATTACTGGAAGAAACTTGTAAGCTGTAACTTTGGTGTTGAATATCACAGATAAGAGTTTAGGGCAGGTGAAGTTGGAGGAGCTGTTGGTTGAAGAGACATGGCTGGAAAAGTTGCCAGGAGAGTTTCACAAGCCATATGCACAAAATCTGTTTAAATATGTGGAGAGTGAAATACAAAGGGGGGATATGCCAATTTATCCACCACAGCATTTGATTTTTAATGCTCTCAATACAACTTCTTTTGATTTGGTGAAGGTGGTCATCATCGGACAGGTAGACTTTACTGGTACTTTGAATCTTTGTTGTTCTCTTTTGTAAGTCTTTTTTATTTATTTATTAAGTTGCAAGAATATTGTGTTAACATGGTAAGTGGAAATAGTCTTTGACTAAAATTAATGTCAGTGCTTTTTTGACTTAATTTAGCAGCAGGAAGTTATCAAAAGAACACCAATGAAACCTAATCTTTTAATAACGAGAGAAAGCAACTGAGGTCTTGTTCATTTCTATCATTTTGCTTCTGTCTCGTGCTATCAAAAGAACAAAAAAAAAAAAAAAAATGAAAGAAATTTCTTTAAGGAGATGACAAGTGACAGCAAACAGAAAAGATTAGAGGAGTTCCTATGTACTAGAGTTAACTGTGAGGGAATTTTTATGAGGAACTTTGTTGTTAATCCTTTAAAATGTTTATGCACATGAAAAACGTGAGATTTAGAGAAAGCTGTAATTGGCCCAATAGTCTCCTTATTTTGGTATATGGAGATTAAAACTTAAATTTGCAATTTTAGTTTGATAACGTGATTGAGTTTGGATTTTCATGTTTTAGGATCCATACAATGGACCTGGTCAGGCAATGGGCCTTTCCTTTTCGGTTCCTGAAGGTGTTAAAGTTCCTTCAAGCCTAGTAAACATATATAAGGAGCTTCAGAAAGATTTGGGTTGTTCAATTCCAAAACATGGGAATTTGGAGAGATGGGCTGTACAGGTAGGTAATGCTACATCTCTCTACTAAAGTGTTTTCTTCAATTTTTAAGATATCAAGAAATTGTTATCATTCATGTTAGTCTAGTCTCGTCTACACATCATCTACAAGGATCGTCTTTAAGTGAAGTCTCCTACTGTGATTTTTTCTAGTTTTATCTCTTTATAATGAAAGGAAGTTGATAAATGCACCAAATAGTGGCAAGTTCCCTTGGCACTATTAAAATTCCATCTCATAATTACCCCTAAGTGGAATGTTTATTTAAAATGCCACTTAGGGATATTTTTGGTATTTACTCTTGTAACACTACTTTAGTGGCTACACTATTTGGTGCAAGTGTCATTTTCCATAATGAAAATCTGGTAGTAAAAGAGCGTTCCGGAAAAAAGAAAAACATTTATACAAAAACTTATACTGGAAAGAAGTATAACTTAAAGGACAGAGCTAGAAGAGAACTTAATTTGGCAAAATCCTTGTAGGAACTAACTTTTCAGCTGCCTCTACTTTGAGGGTTCTATGCTTCACCATCTCATGCTATTTTATGTTATACTTTTTGTCTGTTAAGCTAAAATAGAACTTATTAGCTTTGGAAGACGTTAATTTTTAATGTTTCTTTTCTGGCCAGATATGTACTCTTGTTGAATGCCTTTTCAATCAGTTTTGATGTTTATATATTTCTGTTAATTTTTTAGGGGGTTTTGTTGCTCAATGCTGTCTTGACAGGTAATTTTTTCCATCTCTTTAGACTCTTATCAATTTGATATCATCTCCTTGTAAGTTCTTCTACCATTTAGTATTCATGATTTTTCTGCAGAATTCAGTGAGATGGTCTTTGCTCTTTGCTATGTTGGATTTGACCATGTTATCAATTTGGAATATAATTTCTCAGCTTTATTGCCTCATGAACTAACTATATAGTTTTGGTAGAAAAAGAAGTAGCTTGGTGAAAAAAAAAAAAAAGGATCTTCGTTGCTTTCAGGCTTATTCGGAGGTGTTCAACTTTGAACAAATCAAGTTTATGTTGCAAGTGGATGAGTTACATGTTTGAAAAGCTGAATATTTCGTGTCTGCATGAAATTTATTATGCGTCAAAATCTTAGATGCCAAATCTATGTTCTTCAGATTACTGCAGTATCGTAATTGCTAGTCCCCTATTCTAGAGATTTTCTTTTCTTTTCTCTCTATTTTGATTATTTTATTTAAGAAAAAATAAAATGTCATTATATTTTGTATATATTAAAATATAATTTAAGATAATTATATGCATTAAAAAAAACTTTTGTGAGATACTAGTCAACATACGTTTTAAATATATATATATATATAATATATTTTATTACTTGCCCAAACGCAAGAATGAAAAAAAATTATTATTTTAAAAAACAAGACTAACATATACATATTTGGAGTTAAAAAAATTCAAATAAAAGAAAAACATTAATTAAAAAAACTGGAAAAAATACACACACACACATCACACACTTACACACACCTATGACTCAAAAAAGGGAAAGAAAAAAAAAACACACAAGCACACAATACATAACATAGAATTAGAATTAGAATTCTTTAGTTCAACTAAAGAATTAGTTTTGTGGAATTGGAGTTATTTGAAATTGAAATTCAATTCCAATTCTTAAAACTATACAAACAATGAAATTGGAATTGGAGCCCCAATTCCAATTCCATAGCCCAATTCCATGGGAAAAACACCCTTAATTTTTTTGTTCAATTTGATAATATTGACCGAATCTCTTGTTTGGCTTTTTTTTGGGAACAACAGTGAAACTCAAAGTCCAAGTTTGCAGTAAAACAAACAATAGTAAACACCAAAAGAAAAAAGAAAAAAGAAAAAAAGATGAAATGTCGACCGCCAAAATCCCCCTTTTCTAAGCAATTGAAAAACCCCAAATGCAGAAAAGAAGATGAGTGCTGGTGCTTCAATGGTTTTCGCCGGCTACTGGGGATAAATGAGCAAGAAACCTAGCAGCAATGGTTTTTGTGAAGTGGGTCAAGAAAAATGAGTTTCACCACCCAAGACATGTTTCATGTGAGAAGTCTACAGTTTATTGATCCTTCTTGTCGTTTTCTGGGGAGATTCAAGTATGGGAGGCGCAAACCATGGAGATCTTGAAATTTTTTATCATTTCCTAATGAGTAAAATGGATTGGGGGTTCGGTGAGAAAATATGCGAAACTCAACACACGTGGAGGTGGAGTTCAGGCAGAGTTCGGAGGTCGATAAGTCGGGTGATATCGAGCTGAGCTGAGCCAATGTAGGATATAAAAATAATATATATCCAAAATAATATTAAAGAGATTAACGCACAGCGGAATAAAATTTCTTTGTAATAATGAACAATAAACAAACTTGCACGCACACAATCTATGCAGCGCACCTAAGTCGAAGCTTGGTCAAGAAACAACCCGAAGGCTATTCAGTTTCTCATGTATCTTTGTATCTAGTTCTGTATTTATCTCTATAATTCTCTGTTATTACAATGATCACCCAATTCTTTTATTTATAGGTTAAACTATCACTGAATCCTACTATAAATCTGATTCATAACTATTTCCTAAAACAACTAGGTTACCCAGAACAAACACTAAACCAAAATAGAAAACCGACAAAATAGCAAATCCTACTACAAATATAATTACCTAATTAATACAAGTTTGGTTTAAACTATTATTTTCCAACAGCCGAGCCCGAACATTAGTATGTTCGAGCTCGGCTCAGCTAAATCTTTCAAGGCTTGAGCTCGAGCTCGATTCGAGCCCAAAATTTGAGCTCGAGCTCGAGTTCGTTTAAGGGGTCCGAGCTCGAGCTCGGCTCATTCAGGGGACATCCCCATTTTTTTCCTTTTTCTAATAAATTTTTTTACTATTTTTTTAAAAAAGAATTATTTATATTCAATTTAATAGGCCTTTAAAATTATTATTTGCTTATTGGCCCACTAAGAAATCTGTTTCAACGTGATGCCCTCTGCTCCTTTTTATAAGGGAGCTTCATGTCCCAGATTTTGTTTCTAGGCAATAAGGGATGGAGAAACCCACAGGAAAAATAAAAAAGGAAAATACTCACTGCTTTTACCGAGAATTGAATCTGTGCGAAACAAATCCCTTTTGTCTAGCTTACCTTGCCACTAAGCTAAACATACTTTTATAATTATTACTATAATTGAAAGTAAATATATATTAATTTTCTTTTAAGTTTTTAATACCTACTAATATTTTATTTTTGAACAACTTTTTATCGAGCTATTCACGAACGTAATCGAGCTTTTATCCCCCTTGTTCATTTATTGTTCGTTTATTAATCGAGTCTAAAATTTTGTTATTGTTCGTTTATTAATCGAGTCTAAAATTTTGTTCGTGTTCGTTTATTAATAAATAAACGATCTCGAACCGAGCTTTTAACTAGTCGATCTCGAGCTTGTTCGTGTTCGTTGTCAGCGGTATCGATGAGTTTGCGATTAATAATACACAGGTTTTAGTGGGGTGTTCAAGCCGGACGAATCACTGTCTTTTGCAATATATTTGGGGGGAGAGGGTAAAAGTAAATGTAGATGGATTGGCATTGGGTAACCCGGGTATATTGGCGCAGGATACATTATTCGGGATTCGGTTGGTCGGATCGATGGTTGCAGCGGATCCAGTCTTCTTGGGTTATGGGATGAGTCTTCACCCAGAAAGTGAGGCTCTACTGTTGGGACTAAGGGAGTGTAGAAATCTTGGCCTTACTTAAATAGAATTTGAGTCAGACTCCTTGTTTTAGTGAACATGGTTTGTAGGCTTTTCAGAATACCATGGAGTTCTGTTTTTCTATTACGCCATATATGGGAGATTCTAGCATCGAGCTTCTTTACTATCTTACACATTTTCAGATAGGCAAACTCAACAGCTAATGATTTTGCAACACACATTTGTCACTTTTATATATATACTAAGATTTTCTTAGTCTTTTTGTATGCTGAGGTAAATTTCATTTTTAACAAAATAAAAAATGAACAATAAAGTTTCGTATACACCAAGAGGGATTTAGCATGACGGCTCACTCACACGCTACGACATTCGTAAACAAACTCGATACTTTTGTCTTTACATAAGTGCCGCAATCCAGAGGGAGGTAGTTATTTTTCGAGTCTCCGGTCCGATTCTACGATCTGATTTCACGATTTTGGTTCTAGATCTCAAACGAGTTTAACTCAAAATACGAGTTTAACAACCTTGCTTGAGATCATCTGGTCCAATTTTTTTTTTTTTGACTAGATGTGTCTCAACTCTTTTTGAGAACAAACAGGGGGTGCTAGTGGTGGGATCCCACCACCACCAAACACCCCAACCTCTATTTTTTTTACCTAAAATGGGTTGAGACACACCTAGTCCAAAAAAAATTGGATCAAATAATCTCAACCCCTAAGATGTATTTGTAGTTTTATGAAATCTCATAGGTAAATATTATTTACCCATATATGAACCCTTCCATTTTCAGTTGGAGCTTTGGAGGCCCAAAATCTAAAGCAAACTGTTTTTTTAAAAATCATTTTATCTCTGTATCCCAAAGTTCAAAAACACGATTTCAAAGTTGCAAAACTATTTTCTAAATTTGGTAAATAAGCACCTAAAATCATGTAAGAACTTTTTTAACTCTTCCATTTTGTGTTAGAAAGAAAAAAGAAGAGAAACAGTACATAGTTACTTGAGCTGATTTCACTCCATACAGCAAATCTCAGAAACAACTCTTCAGCAGAAAGACATTAGCAGTTGGTCCAATTTCTGAAACAAAAAATCTAAGAAACCATAAGCAGACCTCTTATGCACTCAGATTGGTCTTATATTCAGGGGATAAAAGATCAACAGCTCAAAACCGAGAGAGATATACGACAACAATATGCCAGACAGTGAAAATATCCATTATGAAACAATTGAAATACCCTGAGAATCTAGGAAAGCAAGAAACTAACCTAATGTACCAGATAGGCTAGGAGTTCAAAGATTCAAATCCATCCAGCTCCAGTGGCTGTGAGATGCTCCTCTCATGCAGCGCCATCAGAGCAGGGCTTCAATTAGACAGTAGCCTCTAACCTCTTTACAGTTTATTCAGTTAGTCTAAAACTGTATCAAACCTCAACTAAAGTTAATTGTAAAAGGGGATCAGAGGAGCAGCCAATGATAGTTCGGGCAGGAGGACAAGATGGGGAAAATGCAATACGACTGATGGAGGAAACCTGTTCCATTCTGCAGTTTTCATCCATTGCTTAATGCAGGCCAAACCTGTTGCAAATTCAGCTCGGATAGCCAAGTGCTAATTCAGCAGCTAGCAAAAATGGAAAAAGGCTGGATGGACATACAAACATCCTAAACAATATATGTTAGTCTGTCAGTTCTGTTTAGTTCTGAAAGTTCCTACTAGAGACAGAGTTAACAGGGCACATAGGCTAGCTACAGCAAGAGCAAGAGATGATGTCAATGTTCTAATTGCTTAAATATTTTCTAAATGAACATATTTTCTGAAATGCTATGTAGTAATGATATTATGCGCTCACATTTATATTTCTGTTAAATTTCTTAAGTATGGGCTCTCAGTTCACTTGTAACAGTAAACATATACACCAACTGGGATAACAAGGATTGGCAATCATATCACAATCTTCTTCAATTCAGCGGATACTGTCACAATTAAACGACAGAGAGGTAATCCTATATGTCGAAGAAAAAAATCAAGCTAAAAAGCACAACCTCAGAGACAAGTTAACTGGCTAAATCACTTCTTCACTGTCCATCATATTTCTTCATGCGTAGGCTATCACCATTTCACTTCCTCTCCATAGTTTCCTGATTCCTTCTTTTTCCTCTGTCCTGATCTGGCTCGTTTGCAGGCACAAAAAGCTGTGGATAGAGTTCAAAGCTTTAGCATAAATGAAGACAAATCAACATTGGAGAGATGATGAACTCAAGGGATAACAAAACAAAAAAAAGAATGTAAAAGTAATATATACTCCATCCGTTCCATTAAAAGAGTCCACTTTAATCAATGTACAAACTTATTATGAGTTTTAAGGAACAACATCTAAAATGGACTAATTGTGGATCACACATGATTATATTAATATGGGTAAGAGAGTAAAAAAAAATTTTGAAAGTGGACTCTTCTATTAGAATATAAAATATTTTTCAAAATACACCCTTCTAATGAAACAAAGGGAGTATAAGTATATATATATATATATATATAGTCCTCTTTTCTGTTCCACAGAAACTGCTTTTAACTAAGGATGATATTCTCTTTATGAACTAAGTAATGCTAGGATCCAGTTCTCAAGTAGTTAAGAATAACTAGGGAATCAATGGAAGCAAGTATTTATCTACCAAGTATTTATACATCAGAAAGAAGAGCAAAGAGGAGGAGAGACCTTACAATGATTAATGATGAGCAGGCAGATCCAACTAACAAGGTTTTGCTTCATTTCAGGCTAAACGAGCTTTCCCAGAAGATACCAAGGCAGCTGTGAGGAGTGGCAATTTTGTAGATAGTTTTGCTCTCTATGTTGCATGAGAACGTGCCCTCCATTAAATGCGACTGAAATACAATTTCACCACCAATCATACATTTCGGATGCAAACTACGAATTATCCGCGCTGACAAGGTTGTAACGTTGTGGCTATATTCAAGTATATTAATGCTATACACTTTTGTCCAAAAGCAATTCTCCACAAGAATCCATATATCTAAAACTGCACTCTTCGGCATACTTCTCTTGTCTGCAATGCATAGCTTTCCATCCATCACCATGAATTCAAGTGAGTTCTTGTATTTTTCCAATGGCCAACTAGAGGGTCGAGGTAAAGTGCTGAATGTATCATTCGCAATGTCAAAAGAAAGAATTAATTCCTCAGTTTTCAAATTATATAGAGGGGCCTTGTGATCAATCAACCAGTAGATTCTTCCATTTGTAGACATCGATCGAGGATAAACACTGCGTGGACATCTCAAACGCTTCCAAGAACAAGAATCAACCTTAGTGTGATCAGAAATGGTAAGGATCTCACATTGCATTCCCTTGATTTTAGTACCACCTTCAGTCTTAGACCTTTTATGAGAAGCTGAGCTGTATGGAAACAAGCGCACCACTTTATATTCCCTTACTTGAGCTGAATAGCCAAACCCAAGTCTGGAACAGCATAAACCAGTTGAAGGTTTTGGTAAGACACGAAGCTCATTTGTACTAGGATTGCATAGGTAGATATTTTTCCCCCTAGTGAAACATACTAGATCACATGTGATAGGGCAAGGAACTTGATCATACATTAATGTAAAGCTGGAAAGTTTGCTGCACCTGTGCCTTTGCCCGCTGATTGAATAAAATGACAGAACTTCGTTAATAGGAGACACGTGATATGAACAGTAGAGAAATTTGATATTCTTCATTGATCGTTGGCGGTGAATGTTAAAAAAATGAGGACCAGAAATTAAGTCGCGCATTGCTCTAGAGACACACTTAGATCTGGAGAGAGTCTTAACATCAAGTCTTGACAGAATATCACCAATAGTATCAAGAGTAAGAAGCGAAAAAAGATCTTCCCCGCTCTCCTGCTTCAACTTCTTCATCTTAATATAGGTAATGGAAGCTGTAATATATAAAAACCAAACGAATGGAAGCAAATTTAGCACAAACAATTCTATGGTTTTAAACTGCATACTGTTAATCTAACCAAACCCAAAAGTTGAATTGCCACTGAATAAGAGAATTAACACAACAGCACCAGTATAACTAAACTGATAAAGAACTGGCATTCTTCAAATCAATGAATCCATTTAATAATAAAGTCATAGTTAAGTATCCGTGAAATGCAGCTCTTCCTGACAACAAAGCTCAACATATTATTCAAAAAGCTAAACATCATCAACGAAGACTACTTGGTACCAAAATCAAAATCAAAAATCAGGTTCACAAATATTATATATATTTAAAAAATGACTTCCGGGACATCATGCATTCAAATACAAAAGCAATAAGCTAATCCAAAGTCGAATTTAACACAGAAAAAGTAACCCCCAATTCTCAGACTAGTCGACACCAAAGGTTGAAACTTTTTTACCAAATATTTTGCATATAAGTCTACCAAAGCTTCACCATCAACATTCCATAAAGGAAACAATAAAAATTACAGGCCATGTAAGAGAAAACGTCTAACCAACCTAAACATTGTGAAAAATCCGACATCAATAGGAAAACCAAGCAAACCATTCAAGACTAATGCATCTTGCAAAACCTAAATAATGTGGAAAAAATCCCAGATAACTCTTCTGAGAGTTCGGAAATTATCGAGAAACCCACAAACGAAAAGAACGATTTACATCATCAATGGATGAAAAATGGCTGAATTCCAAGATGAATGCTCATATTTACAGAGAGAGACAATTTTTACCTTTAAATGGGACCTTGGCGGCAAATTTGATGGTGCTTTACAACGGGTGAAGATTGAGGAATATGGAGAGAATGGCGCCTTGTTGCTAAAGGTTGGGCTTTTTCCTTAGATATCGTATCAATATAACCCTTTTTCCATTTTCAGTTCAGCTTTGGAGGCCCAAAATCTAAAGCAAACATCTAAAAATGCCGAAATAAATTTGGTGAAGATGTACCTAAAATTCAAGTTTATTCATTATTCATTAACATCGCTTTGTGTATTTTGAAAGATAAAAAAGAGGCTTTCGAAAAAAAGAAAAAAAAGAGAGAGAATGAACAAAATATACATGGTCTCGTTTGGTATCAAGGTTTGATTCAAACCTTAATTTAGATTGAGATTTTAAAATATTAAAATTACATTGGGAATGTAAAAAATTGTATTGAAAATGTAAAAAAAAAAATTTATTGGGAATGATGAAGAATGGAAAAAATACAATAGTAGTCCACAATCTTTACTCATATTTCAAATGTAGTCCACAATCTTTAATATGTATCAAATGTAGTTCACATTGTATCCGTTTTATTTCAATTTGAGTCCAAAAGACAAAAATTGGACCAAAATAATGGTCAACGAATTTGATCATCAGTCAAAGACGGGTTTGACCTCCTAAAACCACCTCCAAAGATCATATGTGTGGGAGAAAAGAATTTTTTTCTGATTTTGATGAGACCTACAAGAATACAGTGAGGTTTGGAAATAATCACGTTGTGTCTGTTATTGGAAAATGTAGTATTCCTATTACTTTGAAAAATGGGAAGACCAGTGCAATAGGTAATGTCTATTATGTGCCTAATCTTAGTCAAAATTTGTTGAGTATTGGTCAGTTGCAAGAGAAAAATTATAATATTAATTTTAGGCATGGTATTTGCACAATTCGTGATGAACGGATGAGGATGATTGCAAAGGTAAACATGAACAATAACATGTTATTTTCAATCACTCTTAATTATTATAATTCAGCTTACTTTAGTACCACTGGCTATAATGAGAGTTGGTTGGGGCATATGAAATTTGGCCACTTTCATTTTGGCGGTTTGAACCTTTATTGTGAAGAATAATGTGGTTTCTGGATTGCCATCACTTAACTTTAAATCTCGACAATGTGAGTCGTGTATTTTGGGCAAAAAGCACAGGGAGCATTTTCCAAAATGTGAAGTTTGGAGAGCAAAACAGCCATTGGAGTTGATTCATTCTGACTTGTGTTCTGTTGATGTTCCTTCTCGGGGTGATAACAAATATTTTATCACTTTCATTGATGATTTTAGTAGGAAGACTTGAGTTTATTTGTTGAAGGTTAAATATGATGTATGTGATATTTTCAAGAGTTTCAAGATTTATGTTGAGAAGTAGAGTGGGCGTTCCATTAAAACTCGGAGGACTGATAGAGGCACTGAGTATATAGTGTGTGATGATTTCTTTTAAAATCATGGGATCAAATACCAAATGACAGCCAAGTACACTTCACTGCAGAATGGTATTGCAGAGAGAAAGAACATAACAGTAATGGATATGGTAAAGTCGATGATGACGGCCAAAAAAATGCATAAAGAATTCTGGGCTAAAGCTGTAGCCTGTGCAGTTTATTTATCGAAAAGGTGTCCATCAAGAAGTATTGGTAAGAAGACTCCATATGAGATTTGGTCAGGAAAGAAACCACATATCTCACATCTTAAAGTACTTGGGTGTATTTCATATGCTTATATTCCAAATGCAATTCAGAAGAAGCTAGATGATAAGGCAGACAAATGTCTTTATTCGTTATAGCAGTGAGACTAAAAGGTATAAACTGTTCAATCCTGATATTGGAAAGGTAATTATCAGCAAAGATGTTACTTTTGATGAACAGGAAATTTAAGATTGGAAAAAGAAGGCACTAGAAATTGTAAAACGATCATCAGCAATGTATATTGGTGGGATAATGCAGCTGAAGAACCGAGTCAGCCAGTTCAACAACAAGTTTGTAATTCTTCCACTTCTACAGTTTCCATCTCAAGTGGACATCCGCAGAGAGAGTCAAAACTGCTAGCTCGTTTAAATGATTATGTAGTTGGGAATGAAGTTGATGATTTGACTGATGAAGATGTTGTGAATTTTGCTCTGTTTACAGATTGTGATCCTGTTAATTTTACCGATACTGTTGGAGATGATCGTTGGGTAAGAGCAATGGATGAAGAAATTAATTCCATTAAGAAGAACAATACTTTGGAGCTTACAAACCTTCCGAGTGAAAAGAAATTTATTAGTGTAAAATTGGTCTACAAGACAAAGTACAAGCCTAGTTGAGAAGTTGATAGATACAAGGCAAGACTTGTTGTGAAAGGGTACAAGCAGAAGCCCAAAATTGACTACTTTGAAGTGTTTGCTCCCTATTGCTAGACTTGATTCTGTGAATGATAATTTCTCTGACTGCCCAGAATGATTGGAAGATTTTTCAGATGGATGTAAAGTTGCTTTTCTGAATGGAGTTCTTGAAGAGGAGGTGTATGTTAATCAACCTCCAGGCTTTGTAAAAAGATGTTAAGAGAAGAAGGTCTATCGATTGAAAAGAGCCCTATATGGATTAAAACAAGTTCTGAGAGTTTGGTATACTCGTATTGACAGTTTTCTTATCGAAAGTGGTTTTCAAAGGTGTCCATATAAACATACTTTATATGTGAAGTCTTCATCAAGTGGAGATATTGTCATTGTTTGCTTATATGTTGATGATCTGATATTCACTGGAAACAATGAAAGGTTGATGTCATACTTCAGAGAGGCAATGATCAAACAGTTTGAGATTATTAATTTGGGACTTATTTCATATTTTTTTGGGATTGAAATTTCTCAGACTGATCGTGAAATATTTATTTCTCAAAGGAAATATGCTGTTGATATTTTGAAAAAGTTTAATATGGATGGTGCTAATCTGATCATGACTCCAGCTGAAGAGAGATTGAGGTTGACAAAGGAAAGCACCGGGAATTCTGTGGATCCAACTTACTTTAAGAATATGGTTGGTAGTTTGAGATACTTGACTTCTACAAGGACGGATATAAATTTCAATGTTGGATTGATAAGCAGATTCATGAAAAATCCATGTCAATCGCATTTATAGGCTGCAAAAAGAATCTTGAGGTACATTAAGGGTATTCAAGGGGATGGTATTTTGTATCCAAGAGGTGAACCAGTAAAGGTTCTTGGGTATACTGACAGTGATTGGACCGGTGATACAGTTGAAAGGAAAAACACCTCTGGGTATGCTTTCTTTATTGGTTCTGGTGTGTTTTTTTGTCGCTCAAAGAAACAACCATTGATAACATTGTCTACTGCTGACGAAGAGTATATTGCAGCTTCTAATTGTGTACTCAAACGATTTGGTTGAGAAGGATGCTGGGTTTCCTTCAGCATAAAAAAGATGGTCCGACTGCGGTGTTGTGTGATAGCAAGTCGGCAATTGAGCTGACGAAGCATCCAATCTTTCATGGTCGCAGTAAGCATATTAACATCAAGTATCACTTCATTAGTGATTTGGTTAATGAGAAGGAGATCATTGTTGATTACTACAAGACTGAAAATCAGGTGGGGGACATTTTCACCAAAGCATTGAAGTTCGAGATCTTTGCAAAGTTAAAGAAGATGCTCGGTATGGTTAACGGCGAGCACTTAGTTTAAGGGAGGCTATGTAGAATAATTAAATGAAGTTTCCTACTAGTTTCTATTTCCTATTCGGTTAATGTTTCTTATTCGTCTGTTTCCTGTTTGGTTTCGTATTTGTTTTAGGAAACCTAATTGTTTTAGAAAATAGTTGCAATCTGAATCAGTGTAGGATTCAGGAAAAATTTAACCTATAAATACATGCATTGGGTTGCCATTGTAATCACAAAGAATTATAGAGAAATTACAAAGTTAATTAAAGCCTTGTGGTTGTTTCGGTTTCGACGTTGAAGTCGTTGCTTTGCTTAGGCACAGAGCCTTTGCTTATCTGCTTATTAGTTTCCTCGTGGTTCGTGCAATTAATTAGATCAATCTTATTTGTGTTAATTGGGTGGCCGACAATCAAAACTAAATCAATTTGATTTAGTTTGTGTGTTCGGTTTTTCTTCTCCTCGCATTGTTCATTCCGTTAGTTCGTCGATTGTAGCTTCCGCTTTTAATTTTGTGGATTTGTTTTATTTTGGGTCCAACATATTCTATTCTCGTATGGAATGAATTGAAAGTATTGAATAAAATACCTGATATGATAGATCGTTGTTGTACAGGCAAAAACAAGTTTGAAGAAAACCTTTTCCCGAAAATCATTTTCTTCAGAAACCAAAACCTTGTCCTGCCATTCTATCATCGCACTTCTCTTGCGTAAAATCAGAGACATCCTCTAAAATATACAGGAGCACCTGTATATTTTAAGCGGAATTGTTATTCGCAATAACATTTTCGATATTTGCAGTAACATTTTCCTGTGAAAAGTCTAAAATACCCCTGACACGAAAAAAAAAAAAAAGTCACATGCAGTACAGGAAAAAGAAAAAAAAAAGAAAAAAACAAAAAAAAGTGGCAGGCATTTGTCTATGAAGCAGAGCGTAAGTTTTTTGCAGTGCAAACCATTTCATTCTGCACTGCAAAAAATTAAATCTTGCAAAGCAGAACCGTGTGAATTCACAAAATCGGATAAAAATCGAGACGAATCGGATCGGAAAAAGGTGAGTGGCTAAAGTTAATATTTTTTTGGGTATTATTTTATTTGTTGTTTTGATTATTTTGGTTGTAATATGTTCGAATTTGTTAGTATTTTGCCTGAAATTGTGAATTTTTTTCCCGGATTAGCGAAGGTTCGGCCGGTGGTTACTGCAAATAACAAATTTGGGTGGGGGGAGTGAAATACCGCGACGAGCGACTGGCGGTATTATTTCGGGAAATACCGCCGGCGAGCGACCGGCGGTGTTTTAACGGCCGGCGCTATTTTGGAGGAAAAGGTCTCCAGCGGTAATTTTGGAAAAAATACCGCCAGAGACCGGAACTATTTTCCAAAAAATACGGTCACGGAGAGAATTTTAGAAAATTACCGCCGGTGGCATTTTTCGGCAAAAATACCGCCGGAGACTGGCGATATTTTCCCAAAAAATATCGCCGTTTTCCGGTAGTATTTCCGGAGAAAATACCGCCGGCGACCGGCAGTATTCCTAGGGGAAATACCGCCCGACGGTATTTACGGCACGAAATACCGCCGGTCGGAAAATTCCGACCTGGGAGACACTCTCCACGGCCGAAATGTGACAGATACTGCAAAAAATTGCTGAATAATCGCAGATCTGGAAAAAAAAATCCCCTCAAAATGGGTTTCTTTCCTGGCAAATGGTCTACACTGTGATGCATGTGACTTTTTGTTTTTTGTTTTTTTTTTTTTTAGTGTCAGGGATATTTTAAACTTTTCACAAGAAAATTTTATTACAAATATCAAAATGATTACTGCGAATAACATGTCCCATTTTAAGTCACCAACTGAATTCCATTGTTGTCAAATGCCCTCTGTTCAAGTAGGTATTTCTAGATATCGAAGACAGGATAGCAGATGAAAATAAGGAATCTTTTCAGAATTGTCAAAAATCAAGGACAAGACCTCTGTGTGCTTTTCATCAAGGATATCCGCCTTGATTTTCTTTCTTATGAATGGAAATGCAAGCCCTTCAAAGTTAGATCCACCTCCAGTGATCTGCCTGATATACTCCTCGCCATCGTGTATATTCAAAATGAATTAACAAACTCAAATAAATCACTCACTTCACAGTTAAGATCGAATAAACTGCAGGCTGAAGAAAACGATATCTCGAAAATTGTCTTTCTCAGAAACAAAAAAAAAAAAAAAAAAAAAAGCAAGTCCGAAGAAAACCATATCCTGGAAATCGTTTCTTCAGAAACGCCAAAAAAAAAAAGTCTGAAGAAAACGATATCCGGGAAATCGTTTTCTTTAGAAAAAAAAAAAAAAAAAAAGTCTGAAGAAAACGATTTCCTGGAACTCGTTTCCTGAAGAAAGAAAAAAAAAAGCCTAAATAGAAACCAAAAAAAATAACCAAGTCGGAAGAAATCGATTTCCTGGGAAGCGTTTTCATAATAAACCAAAAAAAAGAAAAAAGTCTGACGAAAACAATTTCCTGACATGCAAGGTATCATCATCAAACTTAGATGGATGGCAACAAAGCAAAGAGCCTAGACTGCAACATCATATGCAGCCAACCGGTGTTCCAGTTGTACCCAACTATTAATGTACAAGAGCCACAGTTGCTAAGTTTCTTTATGGTATCTAACCTAGAAAATCAAGAAACACACTCATAATTTGCTTACACTGACAAGTAAATACATACAAGAAACCTAGACAACAAACATAAGACTGAGCCCAACCTGAGCAGGTCACTGAACTAGGTATGTGATATTCAGAACAAATGAGCTGAATTTCCTGCAAATAATAACCATGATGCCCATCCTTCCCAAGCAAGTTTCTTGCTGAGCAATTACCCTGACTGAGCCCAAAATGAGAAATGCTGAGAAGCACATGAGAATCCAACCATGCCAAGTGCATAGAAGGTCCAGATCTAAAATCACATGAGGCAGCCTCAACTACAATTTCTGTGCCTTCTAGGTCCTCCCAAACATCGAGGGCAGGAAGTTATACAATGTACAACCTTCCATCTGATAGATGCGCAGCCGAACTATTCATAGTGATTCAGGAACAGAAAGCTAAACTCCAAACTGGAGCAGGAAATCTTAGGCTGAATAAAGACACTGGAGGTGGGATCAAACAAATTGAAAGTGGGGATACAAGGATACTGGAATCATCAATTACGATTGCTGTTGAGTTATCTGTGACAGCAGATATACAAATGAAGTTGTGTATATCATTACCTGGTCCAAGTAATAAACTGTAATGGTTTTATTGGGCTTCCTGGAAACTAACGTCAAAGACTTTGGATGGGGAATCATTTCTGGGCTTCCAGTTCAAGTTGTGGCACTTGTAACAGTAAACATATAGACCAACTAGGATAATGAGGTGAGTAGTTGCCTTGAATAAAAAAAAAAAAAAAAATTCTTCATTCAAGGATTGGCAATCATAACAAAATCTTCAGTTCAGAGGACACTGTCACATATAAAAGAGAGAGAATCCTAAATGTTGAAACAAAAAATCAAGCCAAATATCCCATCCTCTAATATGTTAATTGGCTAAATCACTTCACTATCCAGCCTATTTCTTCATGCACTTGTACTCTTAATTACGCAGGCGGCCTATTACCATTTCCATTTCACTCTCTCCATAATTTTTTGATTCCTTCTTTTCTCTGTCCCCTTCTGGATTGTTTGCAGACAAAAAAAGATGTGGATAGAGTTCAAAGTCTCAGGATAAATGAATAGATGATGAGAATCAAAAATGGAGAGATGACGAAGTCAGGGAATAACAAAACAAAAGAATGTAATAGCCATCAACTGTCTTTTAATAATTTCTCAACCATGTATATGCAAAAAATGTTACAATGAATTCCAAGAGTATAGTCTTCTTCTCTGTTCCATAGAAACTCTTTTCAATTAAGGGATTATATTCTCTTAATGAACTAAGCAATGCTAGCATCCATTTATCCAGTAATTAAGAATAACTAGGATATCAATGGAAGGAAGTATTTCTCTTCCAAGTATTTATACATCAAGAAGAAGTGCTTAAGAGCAGGAGAGACCTTACAATGATTAATGATGAGCAAGCAGATCGAACTAACTAGGTTTTGCTTCATTTCAGCCGAAACAAGCTTTCCCAGAAGGTACCAAGGGTGCTGCGCGGAATGTCAAATTCACACAGAATTTTGCTATCTATGTTGCATGAGAACCTGCCCTTCATTAAATGCTGAATACGCGAACCTGTCTCAAATATAATTTCTCCACCAATCATACATTCCGGACTCAGATTTCTAATCACCCACGGTGACAATGTTGTACTATTATAGCTATAGTCAAGCAAATTAATGCTATATGCTTTTGTCCAAAAGCAATTCTCCTCGAGCCTCCATATATCTAAAACCGCATTCTTCTGCATGCTTATCTTGTCTATAATGCATAGCACTCCATCCATAACCATGAACACAAGTGAATTCTTGTATCTTCCTGGTGGCCAACCAGGGGGTCGAGGCAAAGTGCTGAATGTATCATTCGCAATGTCAAAAGAAAGGATCAATATTCCTCAGTGTTCAAAGTATGAAGAGGGGCCTTGTGATCGATCAACCAGTAGATTCTTCCATTTGCAGACATTGTTTGAGGATAAACATTGCATGGACATCTCAAAGGCTTCCAAGAATAAAAATCAACCTTAGTGTGATCAGAAATGGTAAGGATCTCACATTGCATTCCCTTGATTTTAGTATCACCTTCAATCTTAGACCTTTTATGAGAAGCTGGGCTGTATGGAAACAAGCGCACCACTTTATATTCCCTTACTTGAGCTGAATAGCCAAACCCCAGTTTGGGACTGTATAAACTAGTTGACGGTTTAGGTAAGACACAAAGCTCATTTGCACTGGGATTGCATAAGCAAATATCATCGCTATTTGAAAAGCAGACAAGATCACATGTGATAGGGCAAAGACGTTGATAAGACATTAATGTAAAGCTTGACAGTTTATTGCACCTGTGTGTTTGACCTCTGACTGAATGAAATGCATTAACTGTACAGTACTCCCTAAAAGATGGCACATGAGTTGAAGAGTAGAGAAATTTGATATTCTTCATTGATTGTTGGCGGTGTATGTTAACAAAATTATGACCAGAAATAAAGTTGCGCATTGCTCTAGAGATACACTTAAACCTGGAGAGTCTTAACATCAAGTCTTGATAGAATATCACCAGTAGTATCAAGTGTTAGAAGCGAAAAAAGACCTTCCTCGCTCTCCTGCTTCAACTTCTTCATCTTAATATAGGTAATGGAAGCTGTAAAATATAAAAACCAAAAGGAATGAAAGAAAATTCAGCATGTGTCATGAGCAGATTAAAATCTATTAAGTGGGGAACTTAAAGAACAAACAATTCTCTGACTAAAAATGGAATTTTAAACTGCATATTGGTAATTTAATCAAACCCAAAAGTTGAATTATTGTAGCTTCAATATAGCAAGAGTCTTCTTAACACAACAGCACCAATATAACAAACTGATAACGAAATGGCATTCTTCAAATCAACAAATCCATATAATAATAATAATAATAATAATAATAATCTGTGAAATGCAGCTCTTCCTGACAACAAAGCTCAACATATTATTCAAAAAAAAATGTACATCATCAACAAAGACTACACATGCATAGATAGGTGCATTCAAATACAAAAGCAATAAGCTAATCCAACGTCAAATGAGACACCAAGGTTGAAACTTTTTTACCAAATACACTTCATACCAACATTTCATAAAGGAAACAATACAGGGCCATGTGAAATAAAAATGTCTAACCAACCAAAATAATGTGAAAAATCCCACATCAATATGGGAGTCCAAGAATGACCCAGAATTTAGAAAGGGAAAAAAAATGCAACTTTTCAATAGAAGCAAACCATTCAAGACTAATGCATCTTGGGAAACCTAAAAAATAAAGTGAAAAATCCCATATATAACTCTTTTTGAGAGTTAAGAAATGATGACTCGTCTCAAAGGTTAGAAACTGAACAGGCATTCACATTGAGAAAACCGCAAACGAAGAGAAAGATTTACAAATATCACTAGAGCGAAAATGACTGAAATCCAAAATTAATGCTCGTGTTGATGGTGCTTTACTACCGGTGAGGATTGAGGAAAATCGAAAAGGTTTTCGTATTTAGAGCAAGCGAGGGGATGCAGCGTTACTACTTTATAGACTTGGCGCCTTTATGTAAAGAATATACCAGAGCTAAACTTCGGGCTTTTGGATATCAACAAATATAACCCTTTTCGCTTTGAGCTTTGGAGGCCCAAAATCTGAAAATAATATTAGAGATGGCCCAAGTATTTTTTAATTCCAGGTGTTTTTTTAGGCTTGTTTCAATATCATTTTTGACATTTCAATAATTATGTTGGGACAAGTCATCAAATAATTTGAAAAATAAAAGTAAGGGACCAAAAAAATTGTTTTCAAAAATACACAAAAATAATCCTATTCATCTTTTTTAATTGTTTATTAAAAATTCTTCCTTGTATACATTTTTAAAATTAAATCATAATCTATTATATCGCGCTAAGAAAGATAGGAATCGAATCCACCCTGTGCACATACTACTGGGCACTAGCTCGTTGCTTGTATACGTTTTTTAAATAGTCAAAATTACAGAAACCGTACGTGGCTATCAAGATTTCATGGTGTACATCGAGAAGTCCAATTCCGGTTCAACCATCAAACTTTTCAGGCTTTCACAATTTCTCTAATTTCACCCCACTATTTAATTTTATTTGCAGATTCCCCATTTTGTATCAATTTTTTTTCTGCAGTTGTGGCTTGATATGAAGAAGAAGTCTTGGAATGAATTTGTAATAACTTCAAAGAAGGTAAAATCAACATCTTTCTTGACCACAAAAACCTCAGTGTCCTTCTGCTAATACTCAAGAACCCTAAATAACACAATAACAAACTGCAATCAATCATGAACCATGCATGCAAAATTGAAAATATGAGATCTAAAAACACACAACAAACAGAAAGCAGAAAGCCAAAAAGCCAACTGATAAGATGGTAAAACTGTGGAAAAGAAGAGAGAGAGAGAGAGAGAGAGAGAAGTCATGAAGGAATGAAGGAGAAGGAGGCAAAGGCCATCCATGCAGAATGTGAAAGATTAAACCAGGCAAAAACACGACACATTACATAAGGAATTAAGTAGCTGTTAACTGTTTCATCCTGAAAGGTGGAAAGTTATACTATGGGGTGAGAAAGCTTCCATTGTTACATTCTTAAAAAAGCAGCCTCTCTTCAAAGTGTTAGTAGTGCTAGTCCAAAATCAGACCAGACACAGCCCCAAAGCAAAAAGTTCTAACCAAAATTTACACATTAATCAGCACCACTTCCCCTTCCCTCCCTCAATTGCTTCGCAGCTGCTCCGGATTGAAGGCCACTTTCTATGGAGACAAAAGAGACAGATATCATTCAATCATATACACAAACATTTTATTTATAAATTTAAAAAGTAAATTAACAATCCTCCAGGGATGAGGATGCCACGGTGGTACCGGCAAGTTCCGGATACCACAGGATCATTTTCAATCATTCTCTTCAACTCCAGTTCCAGAAACTTCCTATTGACCTCCCAATCAGCCTTCAAGTTCCATTCAACAGAATTTTTAATTGCAAAAAAGGCCATAAAATGTTTCCTTCAGGTTTGTTCTTTTTTTTTAGGTTTCTCAAGAAAACGATTTCCTAGAAAACGTTTTCTTGAGATTTTTTTTTTTTTCTTTCCTGAGAAATCGTTTTATTCAGATTTTTTTTTTTTTTTGGTTTTTGAAGAAAACGATTCCGATAAAACGTTTTCTTCAGACTTTTTTTTTTGTTTCTGAAGAAAACGATATCCAGGAAAGCCTTTTGTTCACACTGTTTTTCTTCAGACTTTCTGTTGGTATACTGCTCGCTCACTGATCTTGCTACAGCTTCAATAGTACCTTAGCAAGGTGAGTTGTGGATATTAAAGTATCCATTTCTCTTCACCTGTTATAGATATTCATTGATTAGTCTTTCTCTACAGCGAGCGCGACCGGCCTGACTCGGGTTCATTCTATGGGTTCAGGAGGGGAATGTGGTCTTTGCAGAAACAATTTCTGGTAATTTTGCATTTTACCATATCAGTTAGGCTCAGAAGAACTTTATAAAAAGTCAGATTTACAGCGTGCGTGCACATAACAAGCATTCTTACTGTTATCGAACAATACAAATTCCTTAAATTGTATCGAGAAGGTAAGGAGCAATACAAATTTACCGAGCACCGCTTGGCATCTGTAGATAGACAGCAGCAGCCATGGCTTCTCTTCCTTAAATTGGTTTCAAAAATATTGAATATGTATTTATATTGAAATATATATATATTAAAATGAATAAAAATTTATTATAATATGTAAAATAAACAATCATACAATACAAAATTCATGTTCAACCTAATCTCTTACTAAAGTCTTACGAGTTGAGATTAAACTCAACAAAGAGAGCACCAAGCTGGTTCGGTAAATTTTGCATTTATACATTGTATAGATACATAAATGGATAATAATGTAAAATGGCTTTCCCTTGCTACTACCAATAAAGGAATTACACAATACAGTCTCTCCGCAGAAGAAAGCTGATCAGGGAAGACTATTGTCTAATAGCCACTCTGATTATGGGGAGGATAAGGGGGTTGAATGGTGTAAGGTGGCCTGGGCATAGATCCTGGCTGTTGCGCAGGTGTGTTATAGTACGGCCCTCGCCATCCAGGATACGCAGGTTGGCCATACTCGGGCAGTGGCTGCTGCTGCTGATGCTGCTGGTGGGGAGGAGGGTATGGAGGACCCGAAGCTGGCACGTGGTAAAGAGGCGGTACCTGTTGAGGTGGGGAAACATAAGGGGAAGGAGTAGGAGTTTGACCGTAGCTGGTCATCTGTGGCGGGGGCTGGTATTGAGGAGCAGTCTGAGGTGCTTGTGATGGATTTGGCATGGCCGGAGCCGGAGGATCGGCTTGCTGCTGGGAGTTTGTTCTTTGAGTTTGGTGGGGCTGTCCGACCGAAGGATAGTTGTTATAACCACCTGTGTTTTTGCCATCCTGGAAACTGATACCTGAAAACTGTCTCTGAACAGATTCCATCATTTCGCGACACTGAATGTTTCTAGTCATTACCCAATCACTGCACTGCTGCTTTACATTTGTGATTGCCTCCTGTTTATCAAATAAAGAAGTTGAGGAAACTAATGGCATAATATCTTGATTATCACATCCACAACAGTCAAATTCAAGTTTCAAACTATACTGAAAGGATAATGTAATGTAACCCATGGAAGGTCGAAAATCTCATACCTGGAGAGTAACATAAAACTTCAGTCCTTCATTGATGTTCTCTTGAATTTCTCGATATTTTGCTATTGCAGCTTCAATTTGTTTATAGCACTTCTCCCGTGAAGCTGAAAATTTGGAAAATTGTCAGCCTAGGCACTTAACATAAATCCAGCCTGATAGCATTAGAAACATTAAGATGCGAAAGAAAGTTTTGAGCAGATCTCAGAAAGGATTAAGATGCAACGACCATTTCATACATTAGGCCTAGGAAAGTAATGATATGTGATTAACAAGTAAAGCAAAAAAGCGATGCAATTGGAGTAATCTTAGCCATCAGTTCAAGCTAAAATTAACAGTTTCTAATAATGCAGGACTACACAGCATGGGTAAAGTGAACTAAACCATCAAAGAATTCATTGAAAATGGCACAATCTACATTTTATTCAGATTCCACCCTCAGAAACCTCTCTCCATTCCCATCATGCTGCACCACAATTAATGATGAGCAAATTTCCCAATCCAGGGAAAGTTTGCATGATAAATACCAGGCCTGATGCCAAGTTAAGCTTTGCATAAGTTGATAATTTTGTTTCAGATGTCACCTAACTCTGGACTTACCACAGAAGAAAATTGTATTATCCAGGTGCATAAGGAAAAACTGACACGACACAACCACCAGCAATTTCCAAGACAATTGATGCTTTCTAACTTGTCAATGAAGCATATTTAACTCTAAAAGAAAACCATAAGTGTGACCAAGAGAGTATCACTCTGACAAACTACAAGTGAGCTAAATAGACTAAAACAACTGTTCACATAGGTTCCATAGAGGCTTTGGACAAAGCAGGAAAACCATTCCAGAACTACGACTTTAATCCAACCAATAACAATAATTACAAAGCACAAAATTAACCTCCTACACAGAGGATTCAGTATTTGAGAAGCTTAATAAATTAAACATTCAGCGAAAGTACCTTTGTAGTCTTCAAGATTGAATACAGCAGCAAAATTATCATTTTGAACCTGAGTAAAAGTAAGACAATTAGAACAACAAACTGAAAAACACACTATGCGGTGTAAAGAATATCCATATTAGCACAAGCAACAGTTACAAACAACATTTACTGACAAAAGGGATGCCTGTCATTCAACACTTCATTTCCCACTTCAGGAAAAAAAATCACCTGACAACAAGAGGCTATATCTTGCATATAAAGAAGAAACCAAAAGTCATCAAATTCTTAACTACAATCTGCTCCTTTCATACCGAACAACCATCAAATGTCCAACTCTCTGAAAATTCTACCCGAAAACACCATATCATCTCATTCCCAGAAAATCCTAGCTGTCAAAATCTTATGGAATAATCATAAAACTTGGAATCAGAGTTCAGGAAAAGAAAGCATAATAAAGCATTCAAAAAACCTAAGTTTGTCCAAAAGTGTTCAAATAACTGTAACCCATTATTACTTAACCATTCCCAAAGATATAGTTCACATTCCCAGACATGAAGGCACTACAAATACACTGCTCAGAATGGAATGGACATTTGCCCTGTAACTGGCCATTAAGTAAACCATCAACAAATTATGTATTGATATCTAACGGGAAGTCAAGTAAAACACTAACATGTCCAACATTTTCCCATTCAACTATTTGAACTGTCAAAAAATTTTGAGCAGCTGAAAATTTGATAAGCAAATTATATCAATAAGCCTACTGAACAGAGAAATTTAATACATACAAACCAAACCCCAAAGATAAGTGCCTTTTGAAAATACAGCAAAAAGTAAAGAATAAATACATTATCAATATATTCCAAGGGCAGCAAGAAAATATGCACAATCCAAGGAATATGCATATGTACCTGAATCTGCATCAACAACTGCTCTTGTGCTTCAATATTCTGTGAAATTTCTTGGCAAATGTGATCATATTTTGCAATCTCCTTTCTAAAAAGATCCTCATGAGATCCAGTGGATGTCATCAACTTGGGTAGTATGTCATCCTGAATCACACATTATGAGTATATGTCAAAATCCAGATAGCATCAACAGGAGAATAGAACATTACATTGAACACACATGTAGTACAAAAAATAAACTGCCTAATTAGACACTTGAAGTCTCATACTAATGCGCAATATCTCCTCTGCAGGCCACTAAACCTCAAACCAAACAACACATTGGAGATCAGTAAAATTATTAATTTTTCTCTACAGGTTATACTGAAATTCAGCACTGGTCAACAGGTAGACTGTAATAGAATATGTGAAAACACTCCTGTTGGGATTGATTGCACCAGAAACCAATAAAGAAAGTTTTAATTCTCGAACCTCAAACAAAATATCATAGAACTGAAAGCAGCAACATAGGAAAAAGCAACTTCAGAAATGTCCATGTGTGATGGCAAAGTCAACTTTTTCTTTAATAAAGAAATAGTCTATCTAGTAAAACAAATCAATTCAACAAGTGATTCCATTACCTTCCTCTTCATCTCTTTCAGCATGTCTTCAAGGCCTGCTCTTTGAGCACCAAGAGTCTCCAAATGCCTCTGTTAAAAAAATGCAAAAGATGCAGAAAATTGGTATCAAAGATGATCAAATTATCACAGAATCAAAGTATAAACAAGATCACTCACCAAACTCTGCTTCAATGCCCCAACTATAGCATCTTCATTGGCATCTAAGGACATTATCGGCCTTGACAGGGTAGGTAATGCAGATTCTATCTACAAAATAGTAAATACACAAAAATATTAAAAACCTTTCAAGAAAACAGCATTGCATAGGAAAAACTCAGGTTAAGAAATTAAGGGGGTGAGATCTCATTGTAAGTTGTTATTCAACAACTCTCATCCTTCTCTAGAAAGAGTGATGATCAAATTGAAAGCCACTTCATTATAATCTGGCATTATTCAACAATCACTTCAATTCAGCATTCAGACAACGTTAAAGCAAACCAAAGACAAGCAAATAACAATATTTTACAGACAAAAAAGAAAAAAACAATGGGCACCCACACACACAAGCGAAAGCTTATAAAACAAATTCAACATAATACAATGACATCACTTAGCCATGCAACAAGAAAACATGTTGGCTCTGGGGGCAGTTAAAATAATATTTCATACACCAATCAAAGACCAAAAAGTTCAATAAGTATATGAAATCCTATCATCCCAGTATTTCCACATGTGAATAGAAAAATGCTGGCTAAGCTCTTATAATACTGTAACAGGAAATGGGAAGTACACAAACTGTATTAACATCAACAAAAGAAAATATTGAATTAGTTCTTCAGGTTAACATGTAAAATGAAAAGTGACTAAAGAAACACAAGCGCTCTGCTAAACTGTCAACTAAGATAAATTAAAATTAGAACTTTAAAAAAGAAAGAACCAAAAAAAAGTCAGCACAGGTGAATGAACACAACACAAGAAAGGTACCACTGATACAATCTGACAAACCAACTGCAGCCGAGAAAATTATAAATCATTGTGAGAAACATACTGGGCGGTGGTCAAGGATTGACATGAGTGATGAATGCTCTCTGACAGATCGTTCTATCCGTCCATCACTTTCTGCTGCCTGCTTCAAATTTGCAGCAAACCTGTTTAGACGATCTTGATAGTTCTTATTTAAAGTACTAGATTGTGGTCTAGTCCACCGAGTTCCAAATTGATTTCTAAACTGTGTATCTTCTGTTGCCTCTTTTTGCAAGAGCTCTTCTGTTTGCACCAACAACTCATGATCCACCCTCCTCAAATCTTTAAGCTGCAGTAGCTCACCTTCTAAGCCAGCTGGGCCCCCACAAATTTGCACAGCCTCTACATCTTCTTTGAGAGCTGCTGGCAAAGTAGAATTCCCTTCCAAAGAAAGAATAGAATCAGGCAAGTCCATCTCCCTGAGCCTCACTCGGGCAAGCTCACTAGCCTGTTGTAATTTCTCAGCTTGTGTCCTGATAATATCATCAACCATTTCTGTATATCTAGAAAGAGATTTGGCACTGCTGTCAGGAATAAGACTTGCAAACATCTTCTCTTTAGTGGCATCCAGCACCTCACTCATTGGCAATGGTTTGACCAATGAATATGCAGGAAGTGGAGCTAATGAGCTGGCAGTGGGAACCCTCATTAAATAGACCCTTTCATTCTCTTTCACAGCCTGCTCCAAGTTACGGTTCAGGGTAGCTTCTAACTTGTTGACTGCATCAATGAGTTGCTGAGCTGCCCCCCTTGAAGATGACTTCTTTGCGTCCGAGAGAACAGCAACACCACTCTTCAGTCGAGCAATTTCCTCAGCTATCTCTTCCTTCTCATGGAGCTCCAAACTATACCTGAAGACAGCCTCCCCATAAAACAAGGCTGCTTTCAGTTGAACATGAGCTAGCCAATTCTTGTCAAAGTGCTGGCTGAGAGGTGCAACACTCAGTGCTGCCAGGGCTTCCTCATAATATATTCCTACCTGTAACACAAAAAAAAAAAAAAAGAAAAAGAAAACCCCTTATTTTTGCAACCACAGACTGATAGAAGCATGTGAAGCATGCACACAACTGTAAAGTATTGACTTCTGTCAGAAGAGCCAAACAATCATGGTTATTCTAAATTAAGAAACATACACAAAAAATTAGTAACTGCACAAGTCAGTATTTTACAAGAAAAAAGTGCTCAAAATAAAAAGAACCATTTACTGACAAAGCACACAAGTTTTGATGAATAAAATTATGTGAAATTGAAACCACAGTAAATAATGAAGGTCAATCTGATATTTCCAAGTGAATAACCAAAAAGAACAAGATTGAGGTTGCAACTCTCATGTAGTCCATCATAATCCATCTAAAATTCACAACCTTGAAACAAGCTCAAATCCATTAAAATATCCATTAACACTGCATAATTAAAATACCACGAATGGAAATTCCCATCTATCCCTCCAGTATTCTTCTTTTTTGTTGTTTAGAAGCCATTACACTTGCAGAAGCATTTAATATAGTAACTGATAAATCATTATCATTAGTAACATTCGTGATTCAAATAACTAACTAGAGCCCATAAGTAGCGCATAGTCTAATATAGTTATCCTCAACAGCATCAATCACAAGGTCGTATCGACATAAAATGAACAAATCCCTAAGAAAAACTATCAAACATAAACCAGCAACCACATTCTACAAAAACAGCCTATAAGCACCAAAAATCCTCACTATACCTGTCTGGAAATCTTTGAACAAACTCCAGGAGTATTGCCCTTAGCAATTGAATTCTCAAAAACGCATTCCTGAGCCTGTGCCAGCATCAGTCTCTCCAACATTCCAGCACACTCCACGGAAATATCCAAGGTAGTTGAGCTACCCATGGATGCCTTCATGGCTACATTATCCCTAAGAAAGGCAAATGCCCCAGCAGCTGCTATAAAAGCATGAGATGCCTGCTTCCGCCCCTCAACCCCAGACCGATCAAAACTCAGACCCATTTGACTATGCACAGCCCCTAGATTAAACATCACTGCAGCTTTTTCTGGAAAAAAAGAAAAGGAAGAAAATAAAAAGATAACAGGAGGTTAACTAAACAAATTATGACAACCTCAAACTCAATAATAAAGCTTCATTCCATACCCAACTCAAAATTAGCAACATTGAAATTAAAGCAAAATGTCCGAAAAAATAAATTGGTCAGGTCCAGCAAGCTGATCAACTAAACTAAAACATTGTACTCTTCTCCAATAACCCAAATTTGTCTAATAAGACAAATTGCAAAGTTTTTGGACAAAACTACTGCTTTCCAAGTGAATGATCAGCAACACTATATTACACATTTTCCAAATTTATCACAAAAAAAGCAAGGCAATCTAAACTAAATCAAAAAGATGAAACTACGTATCTGTCGCGGAAGATAATTGCACCAGAAACAATTTAATAGACAACATTTTAAGTATTTCACGCTTGAAATAGTGTTACCTAAATGGATGTTCTGCTGCGAAGCTTTCAATTTATTCTTAAAAGCATCAAACCAAGTAAACGACAGCGCATTGATGTGGTCTTTATCGGGAGAGATGGGGAACCGAGACTCAACAGCGCAGAGAGCTCTGAAGTACTTCTGGAGAAGATCACGGCGGGCAGTGAGCGACGAATCGGCGGGTGTAGGGCCACGTTCCACGTCGGCCCGGAGTTCCTTGAGGGTCTGGAGATCATCATCCAAGTTCTGAGCCTCTCGCTCGCCGTAATTGATCACTATGTAGTTCCGTATCGGACGGTAGAGGTCTAGGGAATTGGTCTTCTTCTCGTAGATGGCGAGCATGATGTTGGTGGTTGCTGCCGCCGAGGACGACGGAGTTGCCATGGCTATCGGAGGTCCGGCGGTTGTTATGGTGGTGGTGGGAGAATCGAAGAATTTCGATGAAATCGGAGGTGGGGAATTATATACAAATATATAATTTACATTTTAGTATTTTTCTGTTAATAAATATATAAGTCAATGCGAGTTGAAGCGTGTGTGTGTGTGTAATTTGTTTATGGGGTCTTTGCTTCGTTGGGAAGAAAAACATATTGCAATTATTTACCTCTTTACCCTTGTTTTTTCTTTTTCTTTTTTTACATTTTAAATTTTTTTATTTATTTGGGTTTTTTATGATTAAAAATATACTTATAAAATAAAAAATCCCTTTTTAAACATAACATTTATATTATTGAAAGTTAAATTTTGGATTTTGAATCAAAATTAATTTAGTAATATAAAGTGAATTTTTAGAGTGGGACGAAAAAAGTACAAAAAATTTTATTGTACAAAGTAACTCTTATATTTATCAATGTAAGATCCAACTTTTATGTACTCCACATGTTATTTATTTAATTTTGTTATATTGAGATATTGAGAGTGTTATTTTTAACTAAGACGAAATATATATATATTTTTTGAAACTTTATTAGGCATAGTAAAATTCATTAATAACTTTCTACAACATGAATGTATGTTTTAATTTTTTAAATAATTACATTATTTTAAAATAAAAAGACTTTATGGCAACTCATCGTTTCCGTTTCTTTTTTTTTTTTTCTTTTTTCATGGAACTTTTCCTATTTAATACTGGCTTTAACCCAACTTAATAATTTTGTTTCTAAATTATTGTTTGTCCAAATTAAAGTTATTTTTAATTTTTTTAACTTATTAGTATAACTATATCTGACTTATAACTAATTCAATACTAAGGTAAGGAGTAAGAGGCAATAAGTATAAAATATACTAATGAATTATTTATTTTATGTATCATAAATTCAAACTCATAAAATACAAACATGAACATTTTATTAAAGATATTCAAGACAAATGTTGGACCAAATAAGATAATGTAACCTGATAAATTTTGAGTTAAATGTTATTTTCTTGTAAGAGTGATTATATGTAAATATAAGGGACTAAAAATACAAATAAAATTTAATTTTCATTAAATTACGGAATTGTTAATTGAATGACACTTTTTACTAAATATATGACACTTTTTAAAATTTTAAGTGGTGAAAAGACAAATATACCCGTGATAGTTTCTAACTTTACAAAAAAAATTTACCCAACTTTTTGACTCAGAGAAAATCGCCTGGCCTGGGCGATTTTCCCAGAAAAAATCGCCACAGGACTGTGTTTTTTTCAGGTTTTTTCCCGGTCATTAGTCGAAAAATTGTTTTTTGGCGAAAATTTACCCAACTTTTTAACTCAGAGGAAAATCGCCTGGTCTAGACGATTTTTTCTGGGAAAATCAATTTTCCCAGAAAAAATCATCTAGACCAGGCGATTTTCCTGGGCGATTTTCTCTGATAAAATCGCCCAGGCCAGGCAATTTTATCTAAGTTAAAAAGTTTGGTAAGTTTTTTTTATAAAGTTAGAAACTATCAATATATTTGTTTTCTTAAATTTTAAAAAAGTGTCATGTATTTAGTAAAATGGGTCCTGCAATTAACATGCCCTTTAAATTATTGATTTGCTAACTGATATATTGAATAATTATTTCTTTTTTATAATTTGTAGATGTTTTTCTATTCATATTGAGCCAATTCAAATGAATGAAAATAGGAAAAGGGCACTAAACCCTAAACCCTCATCTGTTGAGTTCGATTTGGCAGCTGTGGAGGTTCTGAAAGAGAGTTTCTGAATCTTAAAGGTGCAACTCCTCTTAAATCTTTGCTTGAAGTAGCTAATTCCTGAAGCCGCCTCACATCTCTCTTTGCTTTTCTCTATATCAGCTTCTGTGTTACCCAGGTGTGTAAATTCTTGTGAAGTTCCTCTTCTTCTTTTTTTTATTTTATTATTATTTTTTTTGTTGTGGTTGGGTAATGTGTTTTGGATGTGTTTTGATTTCTATCTTTTTTTTTCTTTTTCTTTTTTTTATAATTAGCACACACGTTGATCTTAATGATATCATTTAACAATTAACGCATACAATACAAGGATTTAATTTAATGTCACACAATCTAATGTGTTTAATGGATGAGAATATGTAACTGTATATGGTAGTTGGAATTTATGCATAAAATTTTGGTAGTTGGAATTTATGGCATCACAGCACAGGGACAAAGGGCTTTGTCATAACAGTTTTGCAATATGTGATGCATCTTGTTTCTTCAGTTGTTGTTTCCTCCTTATTTGCTAGTGACTGTTCATTGACATGCATGATGAATTAGGTGATATCCTTGTAAATGTTATTCACTCCTGTATGTATTTTCACGTTTTATATTTTTAATACACTCTTCACGTTGCATGTTTTAGAGACGTCACAACAAGAAATAGGGCCTAAGATTATCCGAAGAAACTTCAACTTTATCCAAATTTCAAACACGAAAAAGAGAAGTTGTCAACTTCAATATGAACCTAGTTGGATTAAATGTGATCCTCAAATTACAAGCCAAGAAAAAGAAAAAAAAAATGTAATATTTTGGTTTCCTTCTTGACTGCTGCAAGGGCAGCTTCTTTCTCTGAAGCCATTTTAGGCTCTGACAAATTGTTTTGATTATGGTATTTTTTATTATTATTTTTTTTTTTGGGTTTTGTTAGATTCTTATGGTCAAAAAAATGAATGTGATGCAGAAAAGTAATATGATATCTCAATGTCTCATATTGCTGTATAATCTTGAATAATGTATGTATGTATGTTGATTGAAAGTTTTAAATTTGATATAAGAAGTTATTAATAATAGAAAGAGTGAGATAAATTGCATTTATAAATGAATTATCATTCTCTTTAAATTTTAAACATCCAATTGAAAATTTTAGAATTGCCATTGAGTTCCTGAACAATTTTAGACTCTTACCAAATAACAGGATTTAAATGAATTTATAGTTCTGAGTTTATAGATTACAATTCCAACGGAACATAAAACCCCCTGATCATGAGGTTTTACCCATTTAAATCTTCCACCCCTTTCCCCCTCTCCAGGAATGATGGGTTCAGGAAGCGATGATATCCTGGCAAAAGTGGACAGAGTGTTTATATCTGCTGGCTGTAACAGAGTAGTAAACAATGTTTCATGGGGTGCTTGTGGTTTAGTTGCTTTTGGTGCTCAGAATGCCGTCGCTATTTTCTGCCCCAAGGTTCCTTCCCTTCCTTTTTTCAACTGTTCTTGCATAGGAGTATTATAGTTTTGTATGTTTGGAAGTTCAGTGATTGGTGTGTTTCATATGGGTTTTATTCTTTTGGGGGCAGACTGCACAGATTTTGACCACTCTTCCTGGTCATAAGGCATCAGTGAACTGCACTTATTGGCTGCCGAATTCCAAGTTTGCTTTTAAAGGTACAATCTTTACACTATATGTCATAAGTCTGCATTGGCTTCTTGGAATTCTTTTACTATGTTTAGACTGAATTTTGGACTGGCCCAGAATACCATAAATTACCTAAAGGCTGTCATTTATAATGGTTGTTGTCCTTTACAGCTAGGGATATGAATCGACATTTTTTGCTGTCTGGAGATGCTGATGGTATTATTTTATTGTGGGAGTTTTCTATTGTAGACAAGAAGGTAGTTTCTATGTTTTTTCTCACACCCAGTTTATTTACTCTAATTTTGTTTTCTCTGCATTGAACTTTTGACATTTGGGTATACTAGCGGAAGGAATTATAAAGTGTATAACTTATGATGAAGAAGCTATTCTGAATGCTATAATCAGATGTATGAAGTTCTTATGTTGATTGTATTTCTTTAATTTCCAAGGCATAGTTATATGGATTTAGGGATTGTAAAAGCTAAAGGTAATGTTCCCTTGGTTCTTGCCAAGCAATTATTTTCCTGCCAGTTTTTGTTATGTTCCTTTTCTCCGCACTAGTTATCTTCCTATTAGGAGCCATATTTGCTAATTTGTGTAGTTGGGAAGATGAGTCTGAAGTCAATAATTAGTCATTTCGTCCAAGGCAATAAAAGTCCTGATGAACAATTTTGCTTAATTTCATACTGCCGAATCACTTGCACAGATGATCATAGCAGAAAAAGATGAATGCTTATAAATATTTCAAAGCCTCATAATATGATCAGATATGAGGACATAAGTGGAGAAAATTGTTTGCTGATTATTTTGGCTTTTCTACTGCTTCTGTGAACAGTGGAGGCACGTGTTACAAGTACCGCAACCACATAAGAAAGGTGTTACATGCATTACTGGGATCTTGCTGTCGCCTAAAGATGCAATCTTTGCGTCCTCGTCTTCTGATGGTACTGTGAACATCTGGGATTTGGTCTTTCCATGCACTAATGAAGGTGAGTTCCAGGGTTCTTACCTGTTTCATTCATGTTTATGGACCATTTGGATTAAGTATCATGCTGATCATGTTGTCACTAATTTTCTGTTTGTTGTAGCTGTCATTAACCATCCTGTACTCTTTTATTAGGCAAAACATTGATAATGTAATTTGCTTATTTTATCACTCTTCTAGAGTTGTGGCAATAATTAGAGTATCCTATGGAATAAATTTTCTATTAATCAGCACTAACACCCCCGCCGCCCCCTCAACCCCCCTTCTTTCCTGATAAACAGAAGAAAGGATCTTATCTGCGACACCTAGTTTCATTTGCCATGCAGAAAATTTTATTTGTATGCTAGTGTGTGCTTGTTTGTTCCTAGTTTGGATTATGTTGTCTCTATTTGCTTTTACTTTTAATCTGAAGTGAAAATGATGAGGTTAGTATCATTCTTTTGCAGGTGACTGTAACTTATCATGTGTGGAGTCTCTTTCTATTGGTTCGAAGACCATGGTTGCTCTTTCACTTGCAGAATTGCCTGGAAATGCTGGTCATCTAGTCTTGGCCATGGGGGGATTGGATAACAAGATTCATCTGTATTGTGGCCAGAGAACTGGAAAAGTATGTTCGACTTGATGCTCCTTCATTTGTAGGCCTGGTCCATTTATTTTTCAGTAAAATGATCTTCTGTTATGTTTGTGTTCTGTGTGCCAGTTTGTTCTTGCCTGTCAGTTAAAAGAACATACTGATTGGATACGAAGTTTGGATTTCTCATTGCCTATAGATGGAGATGGTGAAACTTGTATTTTGCTTGTCAGTTCATCTCAGGACAAAGGTATACGCATATGGAAGATAACTTTACGTGAACATTCGGCAGACAGTGACAATGCAAAATTCAGCTTGGTTTCTTATATCAAAGGTCCTGTATTCCTTGCTGGCTCATCGTCTTATCAGATCTCTATGGAATCTTTGCTCATTGGACATGAGGATTGGGTGTACTCAGTGGCATGGCAACCCCCTTCATTGATCAAAGAGAATGAATGTTATCAACCTCAAAGTATATTATCTGCATCCATGGATAAGACCATGATGATCTGGAAACCTGAAAAGACTACTGGTATCTGGATCAATGTTGTAACTGTTGGTGAATTAAGTCATTGTGCTCTCGGATTTTATGGTGGGCATTGGAGCGCAAGTGGAGATGCAATCTTGGCCCATGGTTACGGTGGATCTTTCCATCTGTGGAAAGATGTTGGTGTTACTTCCGGTGATTGGAAGCCACAAAAAGTACCCTCTGGTCACTTTGCCCCAGTGTCAGATATTGTTTGGTCCAAAGGCCAGGAATATGTGTTGTCTGTCAGTCATGATCAGGTAAGTAGTTGCTTAATCATCTAGAATCTCATGATACTTCTTTTTTCCTTCTTGCATCATTCCATCTCTCTCTCTCTCTCTCTCTCTCTCTCTGCATGTGTGTGTTGAGACATTAAGTTTTCAAGTGGGAATCAGGATGTGAGCTGTTTGTCATCCAATTTGTGCGGATAAAGTATTAGGATTCTTTCAACCAGGTCCTTCTGCCATAGAGAGGAGATAGTGTGATGTGAAATGGAGACGAGGAAGTAGTAATATTTAGTTTGTATGATTATCTTAGTTGATTTAGTCAAATTGTGAAAATGCCTCTTGGTAAAAGATTTAGTAAAGATATGCCCTGTATGGCAACAAATTCTCATTTCCATTTCACTCTCACTTTTCATTTTATAATAATTTTTCATCAATTCCAATAACCCTTTTTACATTTCCCAAACACCTTTTTACATTTCCAATATAATTTTAATAATTTTAAAATCCAAAACACCTTTCAAAACACTTTTCAAAAGGCATACCATACAGGGATCCATGGAGACGAGGAAACAGTAATATTTAAGCTTTTATGATTATCTTAGTTGATTTAACGTAATTGTATGCCTCCTGTTAAAAGATTTCTATCTATGGTAACTGATTGGCTCAACAGAATGCTTGCATAGTATGAACTGTAGAAGCCATGATTAAATAACCCTTGACTTGTAGCATTCTTGCCATTCATTTTTTTCGCTTTCTGCTTTATATTTGAGTTATAAATCTCTCTTATGGGTCGTTTTTATAATTTTTTTGCAGACGAGTAGAATCTTTGCTCCTTGGTTTGAAAAATCTTGCTCAGAAAATGAAGGAAATTGGCATGAAATTGCTCGCCCACAGGTCCATGGACACGATATAAACTGTGTTACCTTTATTCAAGGAAAGGGTAACCATCGCTTTGTGAGTGGAGCGGATGAGAAAGTTTCTAGAGTCTTTGAAGCTCCTCTTTCCTTTCTAAAAACTCTAAACCATGCAGCTTCAGTGGGATCCAGATTCTTTGATGAACTGAAAGTTGATGTGCAGGTTTTGGGTGCAAATATGTCTGCTTTGGGGCTATCACAGAAACCTATATATTCTCAAGGTGAGTTCAGTCTCATTTCTCAGACAAGTTGGTTTCTGTACCGTGGCAAGGGTTGACATGACAAATTTACCATGTTGTATCCCTCGTGAAATGACTTTCAGATTCCTTTATTGTTTCTATAGATAAATTGCCTGTTGGATTTTTGGGTATACCTTTGCCTGATTTCTTTTGTTACTATTACTGTGTTGAATGAAGAGAACTTTATTTTCCAAATTATGTGACTGCTGCTTTCTTTTCAGTTTCACCTGAGATGAACAACAGAAATAGTAATGATGGTCTAGACACACTTGAAACAATTCCAGAAGCTGTTCCAGTTGAATTTACAGAACCTCCTATTGAAGAACAGCTAGCATGGCATACACTGTGGCCAGAGTCCCACAAGCTATATGGTCATGGAAATGAAATATACTCATTATGTTGTGACCATGGCGGGCAGCTTGTTGCTTCATCCTGCAAGGTACTATATGGTCTTGTACCACAAATATTTACAGTTAAGCAGGAGATCTTTGAAGTCACTTTACTGGGCAAATCACTTTATGAAATGTATTTTTTTGCTCTCATATGTGAAAGTCTGATTGACTTTGAATTGTCTATAGAAATTTTTAAAGGTATGTATGGTTTCACATTTTGCATCTCTATGTTCCTGAGACAACCTTTTACTTTCACAAGCAACTCTTTACCTTGTAGATGTAAAATTGCAAAATGCAAAATGAAAATAACTATCCATACAGGCTTTAAAATTCTCTATTATAGTTAGTTAACATCTTCCTCAATGAAAGGTATAATTGGAGAGAGGATGTCAAAATTTAGTTGAAGCCTAGCAATGAGTGTGTGCTTGGTGACCATTATGAAAGTGATTTGAGTGTGGGGAGCAGGAACATTTTTACCGCTGCTACATGACAGACACACTTCTGTTAGACAAACTTTTAAAACACACCCAATGAATGTGGTGAATTAATTTGTCGATATATTCAATGGCAAACATCTTTTTTACTTGCTAATCATTCTCTCATGAAACTCCATGGTGGATTTATGTGCATCTGCAAATGGCTTAAAGCTTGCATTCCTTGTAGGCTCAATCTGCATCAGTAGCAGAAATCTGGCTGTGGCAAGTTGGTTCTTGGAAATCTGTCGGCCGGTTGCATTCCCACAGTTTAACAGTGATACAGATGGAGTTCTCTCATGATGATAATTTTCTTTTGGCAGTCTCTAGGGATCGCCACTTTTCTGTTTTCTCAATTAAAGAACATGGTATGCTTTACCTTCTTGTTGATGATTAACTAGTTCAGATAAATTGCATTGGTTGCCTATTTTTTCTTTTTCTATTTTTTTTTTTTTTTTTTTGGGGTGGTGTTATTAAACTGAAACCTCCCATTTTTAGGGTCTTTGTGCCTATGAAAGAGGTTACTGAGAAATTTCCTTTTAACTTTACTTACCAATTCGGTGTTATAGAGCTCTAGCAAGATATTTGGCACAAATATTTTCTCAAACAAACTGTAAACAGTTGTTGACTGCAATAGTAATGGTTGCTCCATGGGTCTTTGCTTGAGTTTGCGAAGCTTTGTTTGCCATATAACTCCCTTTACATGTTTTGGGTGTTCCAGGGGCAGATGAGGTCAATTACGAACTGGTAACTAGACAGGAAGCTCATAAAAGGATAATATGGACAAGTTCATGGAATCCATTTGGGCATGAATTTGCTACAGGTTCTCGGGACAAGACCGTGAAGATCTGGAGATTAGAGAATGGATCAGTTAAGCTGCTTGTGACGCTACCTCCATTCAAGAGTAGTGTCACTGCTCTATCTTGGATGGGCATCGATCGCGAGAGCAATCATGGATTACTTGCTGTTGGAATGGAGAGTGGTTTGATTGAACTGTGGAGTCTTTCTTTTAGATCAGATGATGGGAATCCAAATACACTAACAGCAGCATGTGCCATTAAGTTTGATCCATACATGTGCCATGTTTCGCCAGTTCACCGGCTAAAATGGAGAACAGCCCCAGAAAAGAGTCAAGATTCTGGGAGTATGCAGCTTGCATCCTGTGGAGCTGATCATTGTGTAAGAGTGTTCAAAGTAGATCTACATTAAGCCTTTAAAAAATTAGTTTGTTGTATCTTTAAAAAAGATAGATTAGAGCATATTTTTGAAGAACCACAACATTAGTACCTCAAATTTGTTTTTTTTTTTTTTTTTTTTTGATTGACTCAAAACACATTTGTACAAGTTTTCTTTGTTAGGAAAGGGTGGGTGCATCACTAAGTGGTGAAATTTAAACCACAGTAGATAATGAAGGTCAATATGATATTGAATAGGTCAAGAAAAGCCAAGGTTGGGGTTGCAACACTCATCATAATCCATCTAAAATCCATTCAAATATCCATTGACATTGTATGAAATAGATAGTATTAAGATGCCAAGAATGGAAATTCACACCTCATGTATTCTTCTTTTTAGTTGTTTAGAAAGCATTAGAGTTATAGAAGCATTTAATTTTAGTAACTGATAAATCATTATCACTTATAACATTGAAGGGATCTTCTATCTCAAACAATTTGGGACATTTGCCTAAGACAATTCAAGGGTCACAAAATGGAGCCCCTGATAGTATGAAGCAAGATCATATGGTCCAACATTTTGGGTTAGACTTGTCATGTTAAAAATTCATTATGTTCATTTTATTCACGCATGAATTACACTAGATTTTCCGGTGGGACACACATTTAACTTAAAATATTAAACTGTAAAGCCCTTCCCTTAATAACCTAGTATCAATGCTTCAACGGTTATGTCACATCGCTCATGTATTTAATAGCGATACTAACTATTAACCCATGTTGTTTGGCCCGGCCCGGCCCGGCGGGTCGACCCGGGCGACCCGCGACCCGTTGGCCTTGCCGGGCCAAACAACAGGGGAGACTCGGAAATGGCGTGACTCGGTCACGCCCGGTCAAAACCCGGGACCCGTCGTGACCCGCTCGACCCCGGGTTTTCCCCTTTTTTTTTTTCATTTACCTTAATTAAAATCGGTTCACTTTTGCTTCACTTTTCACTTTTCCGGTTCACTTTTGCTAGCTTTCTCTCGGTTCACTTTTGCTTCAGTTCCAGGAATTCTCTAACCCCTGCCTTTCAGATCTTCTCACTTTCGAGTTTCGACGTAAGTAAAGAAAGCTCTGCATTGCTTCTGTTTGTTCTGATGCTTTTGCGTGCCGTTTTAGTTCCTTTGTTTTATCTTTCCAGATTCTTGACGCTTAATCCAGTATTGGGTTGTGATTTATTTGCTGATTATTTTGGGTTTTACTTTCGTGGGTTCGTCTTAGTTTGCTGTTTTTCTTTTGGTGATAAATAGATCTTCCAAGTGGTGAAAAAAGTCAAAAATTCCAAATAAAAAAGGGGAAAAAAAAATTTGTGGAAGCCTTAGCTTGTCACTGCCGTTCCACTCCATGGACGTTCAGCTCGCCGTCTACCTTCTCTTCAGATTCAGCGCCCCCAGAGCCGGTTTTCTCTTCAGATCTGAAGCAACGTCGTCGACGGTAGTCCTCTCTACCGTCCGCTGCAATTTTGCGTGGTCGCCGTCGGTCTTCTCTTCAAATCCCGGCGTCCACGGGGTGTCACACCGTCGGTGCCCATGTGTTCTTCAGCAAAGAAACGAAAAAAACTCCTTTGCCACAACACCTTCTTTTGATCTGCTCCTTTCCATTTTTGGTTTGAAGAGAATGCCACAAAAATGAACTATTTCCGCTGCATTTTTAATTTTTTTGCAGCAGATCAGAAGAAGACTTAGAACTTAGAACTTAGAAGAGATGGGTTGCAGTAGTGGAGCCCACTTAGTCATTTTTGGTTTTTTCACTTTTTGCACTTTTCAGTTGGTCATAGATTTAACTTAAGGAGATGAAGATGAAGCTTTTTTTTTCCTACCAAACCCGGGGTTGACCCGGTTGACCCGGCTCGACCCGCGACCCTTTGGCCTCTCCGGGTCGGTGGCCGGGCCGGGCCAAACAACATTGCTATTAACTGACTCATTTTAATTTTCAACTACCCTCCATGTTAATTGTTTCTTCTCTTCTCCTTATTCTTTCCAACTCGTTCTTTTCACAATTTCTATTTTTACCCGTGCTTCATGTCGTAATCACTCACAAAGACCCCTTCCTTTTCCTTTAAGAAAAAAAAGGAAATGACGAAAACGCAGAAACATTTATGGAGTCATATTTTAAAATATATTTGTATTTAAAATTATTGTTTATATTATTACTGATAATATTTCAAAATCTAGATTCAATATTTTAAATTTTAATGTTTTCAATACGAATAGAAATGTAATAAATAATCTATCATCCAGTTCATGCCAAATGTTATGTGTTCATGTATTAATAGTGCTACTAACTATCAACTGCCTCACTCTAACTTCCACCTACCCTTCCCATTAACCGTCTCTTCTCTTCTCTTTATTCTTTTCACCTCTTTTCATAATTTCTATTTTTACCCAATCTTCGTGTTACAATCACTTACAACCTATTTCTTTTCCTTTATGAGAGGAAAAAAAAAAAAGGAAAAAGGAAATGACAAAGAAGCCTTAAACATTTACGGAGTTACATTTTAAAATATATTTTGTATTTGAGAATAATGTATTATTATTATTACTGAAAAAATTTAAGTATTTAGATTTTAACATCTTAAAATATTTTTAACACAAAACAAAATGTTGATTAATAATCTACCGTCCAGTTCATACCAAATGTTATTTGTTTATATGTGAATAGCAAGTACTTACGGTTACCTGCCTCATTCTAATTTCCGGCTACCCTCCCTATTAACTGCAGCTTCTTCTTTTCTCTTCTCTTTATTCTTTCAACCTCTTTCTTTTCATAATTTCTATTTTCACCCCTTCATCATGAAACAATCAACAAAGACCCCTCTTTTCCCTTTATGAAAAAAAAGGAAATAACAAAAAAGTCCGAAACGTTTATGGAGTTACATTTATAAAAATATTAATTGTTAATATATTACTTAAAATTTTTCAGTATTTATATTTTAACATTTTAAATATCATACTTTAATATTTTAATACAATATATGTGATAAATAAATAAATAGTCTTTCGAGCCAAATGTTAAACATTTGAATTTGAGAATGTAATCATCAATATAACAAACTGCTCGTGCTCCGCCGTTTCAATCTGACAAAGGAAAAAGACTTCCAAATCACGCAACCCTCGTCGTCCTCGTCTCCTCAAACTATCAGCTATGGCAACTGAAGGTTTCTTTTCTCTTTTTCTTTCAATTTCTGAACTTCTATGATCTTGCATGGATGAGTTAGTTTCTTTTTTTTTTTCAATTTCTGTCAGCAAGTCGGAAAGCTTTTCTTGATGCGGCGTCCGGAGGAACTCTCAAGCAATTTAAGAGTAGGCTTCATTTATTTTCTATTTATTTTCTACGTAATTGTTCTTCTAGACTGATTAGAGTAGGGCTGATTAGACAACCTTCGAAAAATTGATCAAAGAATTGGCGAAGGAACTTGAGGAACATGCACATGTCAAGGACGAGAAAGGCCGAACGGCGCTCCACCTTGCCGCGGCGGCTGGGAACACCAAGATATGCCAGCTGTTGATAAGAAATTTCGAACTCGATGTTAATGGGACAGATGATGAAGGTATTATTAATTTCCCTTTGTGTTCAGGAATTTTGACCATTTTCATTGATTGATATGCATGTAGAGAAATTTTATTTGTTCCTTTACTTTTTTTGTTGTTAAATTGGGTAATATGTTGTGTAAGTATTAAATGTGTGTATTGATTGAGTTGCCTATTTACAATAGGTAACACACCTTTGATTCTCGCAATTCTCGAGAATAGGAGCTATACGACGTCGTATCTAATCAATAATGGTGCCGATATAATGACATTTCATGACAGGGGTTTTACACCCCTGCACTATGCGGCTGAAAAAGGTGTATATAATATGATCGTGTTATTTACTTGTTTTAGTACTTTAATCTGCAGTGGTTAGCATGTAGTTTTTAACAAACTTTTAACATCAGCAGTGTGCAATAATTGTGCGCACAGGTAATGAGGAAATCGTGCAGCTTTTGATCTCCAAGGGTGCTACGATAGACCTAAATTCTGAGGAGGGGACGCCATTGCAATGTGCTGCAGCATCTGGAAAAAAAGAAGCTCTCAAAGTTTTATTGGATAACAAAGCAAATGTGAGATAAAATTAGACATCTATTCACTTATAATTATTTTTTCTGATCTTGTTATCTTGAATTTAGTTCTACCCTGTCATTATGGAAACTATTTAAATGCAAGATTTACGAGGATGAGTACTTTTGTTGCATTGATATGATTTGTTGCATTATTTTTTTTCTCTCATTTTCTTTTGGCAGCCAAATTCAGCTATACCATTTTATTTCCCACCGCTATCTCTGTCAATAATTCATAACTCATTTGAGTGTTTTCAGCTGTTGCTTAAGGTACGTATTGCCTCAAAATTTACCATTTTTTTCCAATTGGAGTTTGTTGCTTCACCATATTTCTTTTATTTTATATAACAACAACCAACTCATAGAGAAGCCTAGAGGAGGGATGAGTGCAGTTTTCTCTCAAACTAACATTCTTCTCTCAATGATATTAGGCTGGAGCTAATCCAAACCTTAGTTCATATGGGAAGACTCCTCTTATTTTTGCAGCTTGTCAAGGGAAAACCGAGATGATCAAATGCTTGTTGAAATTTGAGGCGAATCCTAATGCCAAAGATGCTGTAACAACCCATATCCTCAATCTCTTTCTATTCTTTATTATCTTATCTACTTTCCCTATGCTTTTTTTTTTTGTCTTCTTCTTTTTCCATATGCACAAAAGGAGATCAGTTTCCTAAAATATTATGTTTACATGCCCTATAATGCTTGCCAAAGTAAATTGTGGCATTTCTTATACTAGTGTGAAATTGTGTCCATTGGATTAGATGGGTGCTTGTAGATTAGTTCTTTGTGTTCTTTTTAACTTTGTGTCTCTATTCCAGGCTGGTCTAACACCCTTAGAGCATGCTGCTATGCATGGAAAGGTTGAGGCAGTGCAGATCCTATTTCCAGTTACTTCTCAGCTTTCATATTTTCCAATCTGGAGCGTTTCTGGAATAATGTGGCATGTTTCCTCAGATGTTGGCAGAATACAGGTTTTTTTCTTTCTTTTTTTCATTTTGAATCTTTAGCCTTATCTTCTTTTTTTTGTTCATTATATAATGTCAATGATCATCATGAGTCAGTCATATTGTGGGAATCTAAAAAATATGTGATTGCTCTAGATGTAACTTTTAATCAATTACATTCCTTTTAAAATTCTACCAGTTTCAAAAGTAATCTATCAGTTCTCCTTTCAGATCACAAAACTATGAACGGCTGTTATTTTCTGTGTATGCAATGTGACAAAATGTTCATTGTTGTCTGTAATTTGTTGCTAAAAGAATGTTCCGTATTGTTGAATTGAGAATCCACAATGCTTTTGTTGGCATGTTGCTAATGTTTTGATTATTGATGTGAACAATGAATTGTTCTGTTACCCTTAGCAGTACATTCGAATTTTATGCCACAGAGCTCTTGATTGCTTTATTTTTTAATGCCACAAAAAATGGGATTTTTTTGGATTCTGATCTTTGTTTTCTATTCTTGTAGAGAGATGATAAGGTCCGAGAATATTTTTGTCTTGCAAAATCCAATGGACAAGAAGCATTTAATAGAAAGGATTATGAGGAAGCAATTGTTTGGTTCAATGAAGTAAGCTTGTCTAGTCTTGTGTTTTTGGGTCATTTCATTCTCATAATGTAAGGTGTTACAAACTAATTCTCATGTGGCTATTCTATTTTACAAAAGTAGTACATTAGAGATATTTATGCATGTTTTTATCAATTTGTTGTGGTGAGGATTGTGGCATGGGATTCCATTGCAGGCTAACATTGCGGTTCCTGGTGATGCCAGTGTTCTATCTAACCGGAGTTTATGTTGGGCTCGCTTGAAGAAAGGCAATTTTGCTCTTTGTGATGCTCAGAAAGCTGTTGAGCTGAAACCTGACTGGGCTGTAGCGCATTACAGGGAAGGTGCAGCATGGATGCTTCTTAAGGTATGAATACGATCAAGTTTTGCATAAATCCAGATACATAAATACTGGGTTTCTGATGCTATTAGACTACAGTACACTGTTTATTTAGTACAATCTCTTTGACAAACACTTTTTAGTTTAGAATTATTCTAGGGCAACGGATGCATTTAGCGAGGCATTGAAATTGGATCCCGACAACAAGGAAGTCCAGGAAGCTCATGGGTAAGTCAAGCAACATTTTTTTCTATTATTTCATCAATTTGTTCGTTGGGCATGTGTCAAATTATGCATCACTCAGTACATATTCTAATTGGGGATGATCTCTCTGTGACAGAGAGGCTGTTGAAGCTGAATTTGGTGTTCTTCTAATCTGAGAATTACAGAGTACATGGATACAGAATTTGGCGCTTGTTTTCGGGTCCTGTTTCGCAAACACTCCCACCACCCAAATGTTGATGATCTTGCACAGTTTACATGTAAAAATTTACAGATGATAGCTAGCGTTTCACAACCATTTATCAATCTTACTCAAGTATCACAAGGCCAGCTAGGGAGGATCCTGTGAAAACAAATAAGATCCAAAGGAAAAGAAAATACCAGAGCAGGCTTAATATTGGTATATGAACTCAGATTTCTCTTATCTTAATTGAGCTCTAGTTCTTCATTCTCACCTCAATCTGGTTGCACCGATTATACGTCGTATTCGGTTTTCTTTTCCTTGTTTTCAACATCCTTCTCATCACCTGTGTATGTAGCGCGATGATTATCGATCTCCGGTGGTGGAGATGATCTCGATCTTCCTTTATGCTGCGTTTCACTTCTTCACAAAAGCTGGAAATTCCAAAGCCTGTAAATGGGATTCTGTACTTTGTGCTAACTGCTACAATACTATATGCTTGTATGCATGTTTCGTTTGGAGGCACATATCTTACAAGCATGAATTTTGACTCCCTAAATTATGGGTTGGTTATTAAAGTATTAGCAAATTCTATACATATTAGATTTTTTTAATTATTATTTTGGATGAGTGATGCGCATATCGGTAAAATGAATGTTCTTATTCGACATATCCAATGGTGGACTAATGAACTGTTTTTGTCCACGGTCCGAACCATTTCGACCCAACAGTGGACCAAACCTTGGACAAAAACAGTTCAAAGTTCATGGTATGGGCTTAACTTAGGCAAGATTATAACTTTGGACTAATTTTTAGTCCAAGGTTAAATTAATTTTTTATTTATTTTTTACTAAAAATAAATAGAATGAATAAGGTTTTTGTTTATTTAATAATTTTTAATTATTAAATGTTGTGTGTTAAAATGAATTACATAATTTTTTACTCATAACTGTTTGCTATATTAAATCTCATTGACGTATATTTAATTATCTTACGACTGTAATATGAATGTATTTATTTGTATTTATTTGTATTTATTATATATAAAAAATTGGAATCACAAAATTATTAAATTTAAAAAATTTATCTTTTTAAAATAAGAACTACTATATGAAATGTATGTAATAAATTCATTTGTATAATGATATAATAAATTAAATTAGATTGAATAAATACATAATATTTTAATAAATAGTATTTTTGGTATAGGATTTGGTCCAAATTATTGGGATTAAGGATAGTTTTCTGTCTGGACCAAAATAGAATAGTCTAAAGTTCAAACCAAACTGTTGGACATCGTCTTATTCTTATACTCCCCAGATATCAAGAGGAAAAAAATAAAAAGCTTTTGTAGAGTAAGAAGAATTAGATATTATATATTGGTGTCCCTATAAGGATTAATATGTAATTTATTGAAACTTTAGAGGTTAATTTTTAATTTGACAAAAAAAAAGAATAATTGAAATACTCCTTTCGTCCCATTAAAAAGGTTGTGTTTTAAAATATTTTTGACAAATAATTGAAGTCTTTTTTATTTTACACTTTGTGTACACATACTAATATAATTATGGATGAATGTAACAAACGCATCACTTGACTCGTCATTATAGAAACATGAAATTACTAAGGCATGTTCTTTAAGTTTTGGTTTTGGTCTCAGTTTTGATCTTAACAGTAAATTTAATATATTATAATAAGTTTTTATCATTTCTAATACCCATTTTTACTATTTAGCTATATATTTTTACATTTTCAATACACTTTTTATATTATAAAACTATTTTTTTCAAACCAAAACTTAACCCAACCAAAAAGAACAGGCTTTTAGATATTATAATTCTACACTCAATAGAATATTTTTCACAAGAGAAATGAAAATTATTACCTATGTTCTAAATTAATTTACCCTCGTTATTTCTCAATTTTTTAACTATAATTTGCAGCTCATATATTAGTAGAAAAATATTAAGATATGAAAGAATTATTTTATAATTTTAATTGTAAAAGTTGCTTAAACTTGTTGGAAAATGATTTTCACGTTTAAAACAGTAACTTACATATATAAGGATGCAAAACAAATGACTCAGTTTTGAGGACAATAATATATATTCTTCCGTTTCATTATAAGAGTCAAATTTTGAGGGCAAAGTAGACTCTTATAATGGAGCATATAAGGAGTAGTACTTAAGAGTGTGACTACCATAGTGTCACTACTTTTTCGTAAGAGTGTGATCATAATTAGTACTATGTCAAATCATCCATTAGATTCTAAAAATATTGTAAAAGAAAATAAATTTTATTAGACTAAAAAAGTGATTGCAATGTCTCATGACTCGTTATATTTTCTATATACATGCCTCATAGGTGATTCAAGCATTTTGTAGAAGAATTTGGTGCAGCATACACCATGTCTTTATTTGTTTTATTAAAATATTCCAACAGCTTTTCTCACAAGCCTCTAGATCATCAATAGAAGAGATCCGTGTTCTTTGCAAATCAATTTGAATTAGTACTTTACACTTTACATGAGCAGAAAGTATTAGCTATGGCAACTAACAGTAATAATTATCTCTCGTTATCTTTTTTTATGAATAGTTTCTCAACTTCTATCTGTCGGCACTCGATCGTGTTCATGTATGCAAAATGTTTTTTTATAGTTAATTTACTACAGAAAATAGAGAAATTTTTCTTAATGCAGCTTCGAGAGGAAATCTCAAGCCACTTAAGGGTACATACGCTTCATTTATTTTTTGTGTCATTGTTTTTCAATTTCTGTTTTACTGGAAGAAGAAGAAAACTAGGGGGAAAAAACTATCAAAAATTGGGGGATAAACTTGAGAAACATGAAGAGATCAAGACAAGAATGGCTGAAAGACGCTTTACTTGGTCGTTGTTAATGGGATTGCCCAAATATGCCATTTGTTGATCAATAAATATAAACTCAATGTTAACTTGAAAGATAAGGAATGCATTATTTCACATTGTGTTCAAGGAATTTTGAGCATGCATTTTCTCTCTGTGTTTGATAAATTCGACGACTGCTGGAGAATCACAGTTGTACAGTTACGTATCTTATCAATAATGGTGCAGACATCAGGATGCATCATCAAATGGTTTTACACCTCTACGTTATGCTGTTCAAGAAGGCTTATAACATGATTGCGTCATTTTGAGTGAGTCTTTTCTTGTTTTAGTTTTTCATTATATATTTTAATCTAAAAATTACATATAGAACAAGCTCGAGCTGGCTCCAGTTCAAACAAATTTTTTTAATTTATAGTAAAAATTAAAAAATATTATAAGTATAAAAAATTGGGTGAAATGCACCAAATACCACTTAACTATCGGGTTTTGTAAAAAACACCACTTTCTTATAAAAACTGCAATTACAAGCACTTTACTTTCAAAACGTGCGAAAAGTACCACTCTGTTAGTCAATTCCGTTAAGTGGCTAACAGTCAAAAAAAATGAGGGGCAAAATCGTCATTTCACGGGGGTACTGTTCATCGTCTACTCCAAGAAATTTTCGGCACTGTTCATTGCCGATTTTCCGGCACTATTCATGGTCAATTTTTTTCTTCTTCTTCTTCCGATGAAGACCCAAATTGGGCCAAAATGAAGACCATTAAATCGGGCCAAAATGACGACGGAGAGGGAGACCGGTAATGATTGAAAACCATTGTTTTTTGACGGATTGGAAACAGATGAGTGACTTGAGCGGTAAATAAGCTAAGATCAGTATCAACAAATCTTCGTTGCCAGCTATAACACTTGCCGATGATGAATCGTACTCCTCGTCCGGTCCCTCCTTCTGTCGTCTCCATTTTAGAATTACTTCCTCCGTCAGTGCTTGCGAAGCCCACTTTTTGTTTGGCCGCTGTGGATTTGACCAAACGCCCGAGTTCAATTTCATTTGCCCTGACGAAGGGTATGGTGTATCAATGGCTAACACTGTTTCAGACTTGAGAAATTTGTTTGATGTTAGCCAATTGTGGGTTTTCATGGGTCTTCATTTTGGCCCAATTTGGGTCTTCAACGGAAGAAGAAGAAGAAGAAAATTGGCCTGGAATAGTGCCAGAAAATCGGCGATGAACAGTGCCGAAAATTTCTTAGGGAAGACAATGAACAATCCCGAAACTTGCGAAATGACGATTTTGCCCTCCTCTTTTTTTGAGTGTTAGCCACTTAATGGAATTGACTAATAGAGTGATATTTTTCGCACGTTTTGAAAGTAAAGTACTTGTAATTGCAGTTTTTAAAGGAAAGTGGTGTTTTTTAAATAACTCGATAGTTAAGTCGTATTTGGTGCATTTCACCCTTTTAAATATATATTGTAAAATAAATACTAAAAAAAATTATATTTCAGTATTATTTGAAATTAAAATTTACCAAATCAAACAAAAGAATGAATGAAAGGCTAAAAGGAAAATATAATTTTTAAAATTTATAAATAAATAAATAAGTCTAAAAAACCGCGTGGAGTAACCCACACGCATATACCCCCGCCGAAGAACGGGTCTATAAAAGATCCCTCTTTTACCTCTTTCGCCGAATTCTGTAGAGATTCAGATTGGGCAGCAGCTGTGAAGACTCTGAAAGAGGGCTTTTGTTCGAAGGCGCAACCCCTCTTAAATCTTTGCAAGAAGTAGCTCATTCTTGTAGCCTGCCTCCCATCTCTCTTTGTTTTTCTCTACCTCAGCTTCTGTGTTGCCCAGGTGAGTCGATTCTTGTGAAATTCCCTTTCTTTTCTTTTTTTTGGATTTCAATGTTCATCTGACCTTTTATGGTTTTCCTTGGGTTTTGTTTGATGTTTTTGGGTTTTTTCTTTCATAATTGTCATATTTAGAGATTTTTTGAGTCAGGATTAGGGTTTATCTTGATTCAAGGATGGATTTTTAATACGTGCGATGAGCTGTGTGTAATGTGTGCGTTACTGTTTCATTGTTGGTAGTTGGAATTTTTGGAATGGACTGTTTTGGTTTATATATATGCTTGTTTCTTTTCAAGTCTTTCTGTTGGAAATGCAGAGCCTCATGTGGGGTCTGATTTTGTGGTGCAGAATTTTTGGTAGAGGCTAATTGCTTGATCATTTGGAGTTTGGTTTTCGTAAAGGGAGTGAGGTCTTTCAAGATTGTGGCTTTGTGATATTGTTGAATTGTTATAAGGTAAGAAACCCGGCTCGGATCCTCAAGTTCTTTTTGTTTGCGGTCATGTCTTTTGTTTTAGGCTTTTAGCTGTCTTCCTTACTTGGATAATGCGCATTTATTGGATGAGTTGTACTTTCTTGAACTTGTTCATGTTGTGTACCTTTCTGATTTTACTGCAATCTTTTCTGAATAGTTTGTATCTATCAATTGGACATAGACTAGAGGTGATCATCTTCCAAAGAGTATTTATGCTTATTAGTAGTCTTCTGGTTAGTAAATAAAGTTGTGTGAATATTAAGTTGCAAGGATAATGGTATCTCAATGTTTGTTTTAGCCTTTTAGGGTGAGAGAGAATGCTACAAGGAAGAGAGAAAAAAGAGGGGGGGGGGGGGGGGGGTTGGGGGAAGAAGGAACTTTGAATATTGCGTTGAATCCCCTTGTTTTTCTATGTTTTGAGTTGTTGTATTGTTTTGTGACTGTATAAGGAAGAAATTAAGGACATCAGTTTTCATGCCTTTTTTGTATTCATTAGATTTTTCCTCTTGAATTGAATTTTCTGGTGGAGGAACTAACATTGTTTCCTTCTCTTCTTTGAGATGCACTTCTGGTCATCTTCATACCATAATGCAGGTTTTCAGTTGTATTTTACGTCGACATGGATGCGAAGAAGTTTATCCAGTTGGTCGAGGAAAAGATGAAGCGAATCATGGAACGGAAAGAAGCCCCATTGAAATGGGAGCAGAAACTTGAAGCTGCCGCCAAGGCAAAGGCTGATGCTGAAGCCAAAGCGAAAAAGTTAAAGACCACCAAGCACAAGAAAAGATCTGCCTCAGGATCTGATGATAACAGCAGCAGTTCCAGCAGTGATGATGAAAGGAAGCCCAAAAAGTCCCACAAGAGGCATAGGAAGCATAATCACTCTGACTCAGGCGACAATGAGAGGAAGAGGGAAAGAAAATCCAAACATAAGCCAAAGAAGAGGTGCTCAGACTCCGGTGATGATTCCAGTAGATATGATACTGACTCAGAAGATGAGAGGAGAAAGAAGCTGAGCCACAATAAGAGACAACATCATGATTCTAGTTCTGATTCATCTGGTTCTGGCTTTTCAGACGATGATGGTGGTGCTGCTACTAGAAGGAGGAATCGCACAAAGAATCATAGACGTCATCGGAGGACACATTCTAGTGATTTAGACTCAATAACTGATGAGGAAGATTTATATTCTGGCAGAAAGAGAATTCGTGGAAGGCATCATAAACGGGCTAGAAGATCAAGCTCGAGTTCATCAAATTCATCAAGTGAGGATGACAATGTAAAGAGGAAGAATCATACAAAACACCAACACCACAAGCATCATCACCGTTCTCAGAGCCATGACTTGAAATCCTCTGAATCCCAGGAGCATGCACCACGGGATAGGAGTAGATCTCTAGGAAAGTCATCTGATAATGACTCTGATAGAATGGAAAAGCAGAAAAAGCATCATCATCGTCGCCATGGTCACCACCATCACCACGACCATGACCACCACCATAACAATCACACTCGGCACCATAGTGACGAGATGCGAATGGATGATCAGCGGCCTGGGAAGGAAACAGAAGCAAATGGGAAATGTCACGTGCCGCGGCAAGATATGGAAAATGACCATGATAAAGTTGGCGAAGGGCGGGAACCTTAAATCATCTGGGGTGCAAACCGCGAACTAATGATTTGGTCTTGCTATATTTTGTGTTAACTACTGTTGGGTCAAACATTTTTCTTTCAGAAGTTGATTACTGAACCGAAGTGATTGTAAGGTTCTATTTGGTACTTTTCTGCTTGGTTTCCGTGGCTAATGAATTCTTTCAAGTACTTTTGTAGCCATTTGTTGTTCCAAGGTTATTATCCTAATCGAATCAATCCGGGCTGTTTGTACTTTATAACAATCAGATATGAAAATCTCATATATCTGCGACTAGAAATATGATTATTACCAGATTATGCGGTACAGATTAGTACACTTTGATTATCAAAATCTGTAACATTTTTAGGGGTTGAGGGAGGGGGCAGAAAGAAGTTGGGGCACCTGCTTTTAGGGTTCGGTTAAAGCAGAAACTGGTAGGAGTAGAAACCTATCATACAAGCCCTGTCAACTTGAACCATAATAAAACAGAAACTGGCAGAAGAGAGGCTATTAACAGAATTGCACCTAATAGACAGCAATGCGCATCTTAGCTTTTGGAAAGAACAATAATTGGAATAAGTAGCACATAATTAGTGCACAGTTTACAATGAATACAAAATTTTCGTGTGTAAATGTATAACACCGAAGAATCCTTCTCTCAATATTTACCCATTTAATCTCTCATTCTAAACAAGACTTACATTTACCTCAAATTGTAACATCTATAGCCAGGTGTGCCTCCTAGCAAGTCAAGTCCCCAAGGCAAACACTGTCTCAACCCTTAATGGAGTTATTTCAATGTCAAAATTCTAATGCTCTGATTTTCTCATTCAATTTGAAATTGAAATGAATGAGAGTAGTCCTCCTCACCACTAGTTAAAAATAATACAACAAATCCAGCTCCTGATCGTCCGTAATCAAAAGTTCTTCAAAATCTTCTCGGTGGATACTCCTTCAGAAACCAGGAGGGATGTAACATCCTGCAAGAAGAATGATACTTCAGTCTCTGTATAAGTATAACTAATTTCGCTACTATGAAAGGAAGTAAGCAACACATGTGGTAGGTGACGGAAAAGAAACCATGGGACAGATGTTCATCGGTTTATAGCCGATAGTCTATTGGAACAAAAGCTCTTGTAAAGACCTTTTTCTTCATCAGTAAAAGGTTTTACACATTGGCCTCAAAAGATCCCACTTCTATCCTTTCAGCAAGTGCATATTGGGATGTTCTCCCTGTTCATAACTCTATAATCATCTTTACCAAGCCTACCAATAGTATAAACACCATATCAAAGAAAGAACACCAATCACATACTTTTATCACATTGTCATTTGTATCACCCTAGATTAAAGACAGGAGAGGGAGAAAAAGGGAGATTATAAGAGCATTGCTCTATGCTAGATTTCAGAGATCTGCTTCATGCTTATGAAACAATATGCTAGGAAGGACTCCCCAGAAAAAGTGTCAGTCCAAGAACTATTTTTCCAACTGCTGGATCATTACTATGCCAGCTAAATATCTCATCAGGACAGGTCGCGGAAATTCAGAAGGCATATCAGCAGATAATCTAAAGGAAAATGTCTCAACAATCAGAATAAATTCAAGGTTGACCACAAAGCATGCACTTGTCAGGCTCCAAATAGAAGAGCATAGTGGTGGAGACATACACATATTAAGATCCTTGTTATCTGGAGGAGGGTTGGCTTGGGTTGAGTGGTAAAGGGGGCAGGGATTGTCACTGAGACGTTCCAATCCGAGACCTCTCAGTTATAACCAAACAACAGAAATAATCCTTAGTGATAAAAGCAAATCCAAACACAATCATATAACAACCCCCCCTTCTATTTTAGTATTTTCTTCTCAGAAGTGCATTTTACATTTTTATAATAATTTTTCATCGTTTTTAATACACTTCCTTGCTTTTTAAATACTTTTTTTTTTTTTTTTTTTTTTTACATTTCAATACACACATAACATTTAAAAATTCATTTCCAACACAAATTTTCGAAACACGTTTTCAAGACGGTTTCTTTACCTCAGTCATTGGTTTCTGTCCACAAAGCACTGCACCAGTAGACTGTGGGCTAAATATCCTCTTAGCTCTAGCAAACGCTGCCTGCAAAAGCAATCCTATTAGGATATACAGTATAAATTTAAAAGGGAAAAAATTAAGCTACTGTAAATATGCAAAATTTTAACCATTCATTTACACGAATGAAACCTTTCAGAAAATATAGAGGTTATAAATTCTTTTACCTGCACATATCCCTGCTCCCCAGTCCAAGTCTGTTCAGGTTGAGACAAAACTGGCACTATTTCAACTCCAGAAGATTCCCATTCTTTAAACCGATCCTGTAGAAAAGATAAAAGAAGTTTCATTTAGAGATTTATGAACGGGGCATCCTTTTTTGAACAAGAGGCCAATTTTCAAGAGAGACAAAAGAGGTGGAGGTTACAGGAAGAGGAGGATGACAAGTAAGAATAGTAAACCTGATAAGCCATCCTTGTAAGGTTTCTTGCACCGTAATATAGTCTAACATCAGATCTCTCATCAGCACTAAATCCTGACTCAATCAACGACCGGATAGGACTATAACAGAGATAAGTAAGCATAACGGCATTAGTTGTATCAGAAAGAAGTTCAAATAGAACAGAATAAGCATGCCAAATATCGGAACAAGAGTTGCCAGCCCCAAACTTCAGAAAATCTTAAAGGTGAGGCAATAGACAACAGAAATAATGGTGAATTATACAGCATGCATTGACATCCTCTACTGATTAGTTCTCTTAAATTTTATTTCCCTTCAAAGTAATGCTCTTTGTTCCGTTTCCACAAGATTAGCCTTTGGCTTTGTTCTAGCTTCTACTAGTGAAGCGCAAGAGAAAAGAAATGACTATATGGAACGGAATTGTTAAGTTAACATCTCAAATAGCCCATTATAGGAAACTCGGCAGCTTGAAACCAAAATGGCATCAAGCTTCAGCAACTTAAACATGCTCCACCGTAAAAAGAAAAGCACCTCATAAAGTGGATAGCAGAACCAACAGTTAAAATTGGACGTTTCTTCGACTGTTTACAGCTATAAACGGGTACAAATATTGAACAGATAATGGGACATTTCTTTGAATGTTAAGATCATATCTCTTACATGATAGTCATCAAATGACAGATCATGGCAAATCATGATGTATAAGCTGAAAGGTTAAATTGTAATGTTATTCTTGTAGGAGAACGAGTATATTTAGAGATATTCACAACTCTGAGATTTTGAAAGGAAATAAACCATTGTCACCTCTACATTTTCATATTAGTTTTCTACACTCTTCAAACAAGCATAAAATCACATCAAAATTAGGAAATAAAAACAATTCCAGGATTACTTACTGATCTATTGAAGTAAAAGTATGACTAGCATAATTGTAAAGAGAAGCAAAAAAGAAACAAAATTTAACTATTACCTAATTCCAGATCCGGTGGCGAAAATGAGCACCGTCTGATAATTTTCCGGCGGAGATATCCGATCAATTTGGAAACCTTTCCCCATGGCCTGACTCAATTCCACCACATCACCTTTCTGTAGCCCGCACAGGAGCTCAGCGGTGGAACCGGGGATGGTCTTAACGAGGAATTCAAAGAGTCCCTTAGTCGCGGCAACGGAAGGCGGAGAGGCTATGGCGAGAAAAGACGGCTTATCGGAATCGGGCACCCGAAGCTGGAGATACTGACCAGCGCTGGTGTAGGAAGCGGCGAGGTCAGGGAAATCAGACACGTCAACGGTGACGTGGAAAAGAGATTCGGCAGCAGGAGAAACGGTGACGAGCGGCGCGGATGTGTAGGCAGTGGTGTCCTGCCGAACTGCGGCGGCGGAAACGGAAAGACGGCGGCGGTGGCGGAGGAGGTGGAAAACGGAGGGCCGGGGTTTTAGTTTGAGGAGGGACATGGGCGGCGTGGAGGGGAATGGTAGGGTGCGGAAGGGTGCATGGGAACATAAATGAGGAGCCGCTGGAGAGAAAGTAGTTATGGACATTTCTTTTTGTTTTTTCTTTTTCAGTTAGAGTTGGTCGTGGAGGAGACTAGAAAGCGCCGCCGCCGCCGCTGCCGCCAAGGGTGGAGGATGAAGGAAAGAAAGTCGCTCCCGAGTACATGGAAGGAACACTGTAATGGAGAGCGTCCACGTGTCACTCTGGATAAACGGTGGGACCTGCTTTTGATTTGTGATTTTTCCCGTGGAGATTGGTTTCTTTTTTTTTTGGGGCGGGGGGAGGGGGAGGGGGAGGGGGGTTTCATTTGTATTTTAAAATATACGTAAAAACTAAAAGTGGAAAAAAAAATTGTATTATAAATGTGAAATAAAATTATAAAATGCAAAGTGACGTAAGCCATTGGATTTTTGGTATTAAAATGGTGATATTGTTTTTATATTGGTCAATTTTTTGGATTTTTGAAATGTAGGTTTTCAAATTTTCTTGCATTGAATAATTTGAAGGCCATTCTGACAACACATTGCATAGTTGATCTTTTGATCTTTCCAATTTATAGATGTAGCAGATTACTTAAATATATATTATTAATAAGAGTGTAAAAAGAGCTTTACAGGATCCGAGAATTATTCCAATTCGAAGATAAAGCCCTGTATAGTATGCCTTTTGAAAAGGTGTTTAAAATTTTAAAATTATATTAAAAATATAAAAAAAAATTTAAAAATTTTTTAAAAAATTATTGAAATTAATAAAAAATTATTATAAATTAAAAAGTGAGAATGAGAATTTATTGCCATACGCCCTAAGTCTTTTCAGTCCAGGGCCTGTTTCACCCGGAGCCGCCACCGGGCGGGCGACCTAACAAGAAGTGTTGTTTGGTACTATTCTCCAAATATGTTTTTGGAAGAAAAAAATCCGAGTCTCACACTCCAAATATATTTTGAGTGTAAAATTCACTTTTTTCTCCCAAAAACATATTTTGATTTTGACAGTAAATACCAAACAGGTGGAGATATGATTTTGCTAAAACAGATTTTAGCTTGCATCATCCCAAAAAAAAAAAAAAAAAAAAAAAAGATTTTATTAGATTATTGCAGATATATAACCTAAAATTTCAACTGAAGTAAAAAGTGCCAAGGAAAATCCATAATAGAACAGAGAAATAATGCGAGGGTTGACTGAAAATTTCCAGAGCATCATCATCCCAAACTCTTCTAATACAGTAAATCTTTAAGCAAATATACAAAGTTCTGCCGTCCCGACTGCCGCCCTTATTTGTTGGCATCACAAACCCAAAAGGGAGTTTTGGCAGGGAGGAGGCCTTTTGCCCTCCGCTCCATGTCTTTTCACATTTCCAGTTCATACAAAATCAGAAACATAAATCTTGGACCATCCTCAGTTCCCCCCACCGAAAAAAAAGATAACGATAAAAATCCTGATCTTGGCCAAAAGCCAGAAATGTAAATTATTGATTTTCGCAATTATCGTTAAAAAAGAACAAAAAGTCAAAAAAAATTTCTAGATGTTTAAGATGCAGATTCCTTGGCGATCTTCTCTGCCTTGGCTATCACCTCCTCAATGCCACCAACCATGTAGAATGACTGTTCCGAAAGGTCATCATACTTTCCATCCAAAACTCCCTATACAAAACACAACCAACGAAGCATCAGCACCACAAAATTTGCTGATTGAAGCCATGAAAGCTATGAATCTAAATAGTACTTGGAATGTTACAGTTGCAAGAAAGACTCCGATATGAACATTGTCAGAACAGAAGAATCTGGGTAAATTAAGCAAAATGCACATGCTTTTATTCAAGATCATATTGACCTTACAGAGAACAGATGCAACCACAACAATATAGGGAACCAAACAAACAACTTAAATGGTTTTTCGTGCACCTCAAGGAGTACTACAAAACATCAGAGATGCTTTGCTAATTTCCACTCTGAAATGAGTCACTTTTCATGCTATATCTCAATTAAGAGAGGTGTGTATGCTTCATTAGACTATCATTTGTTACTTGAGAAAACTTTGCAATCGGAAAACTTAAGGCAATTTCCAAACGAATTAAAACAAAAGCCTTTCAATCAAAATGCCACATTCTACAAATACAAGTTCCAGGGATGGTAGCATTGTAATTGCATCAAAAAATGGAACATAAGAACATGAAATTTACCTGGAAGCTGGCGATGCTCTCCTTCAACTCAACATATTTACCAGGGGCACCCGTGAACACTTCAGCAACATGGAAAGGCTGACTCAAGAACCGCTGAATTTTACGGGCACGGGCTACAGTCAACTTGTCATCCTCACTGAGCTCATCCATTCCAAGAATGGCAATAATATCTTGCAGATTCTTGTAGTTCTGGAGGACCTTCTGAACACCACGGGCTGTATTGTAGTGATCTTCTCCCAAAATGTGAGGAGAGAGCATACGTGAAGTAGAATCAAGAGGATCCACAGCAGGATAGATTCCAAGCTCAGAGATCTGAACCAAAATTTTAATCATTACATGAAAGTCAAAAATACCAGGAAATGTTGGAACTACTAAGTTGACAGTGATATTACCTGCCGGGACAACACAGTCGTGGCATCCAAGTGAGCAAATGTAGTAGCAGGAGCTGGATCTGTCAAGTCATCAGCAGGCACATAAATAGCCTGGACAGAAGTAATGGAACCTTTCTTTGTGGTGGTAATACGCTCTTGAAGGCCTCCAAGATCGGTAGCCAAAGTCGGCTGATAACCGACAGCAGAAGGGATACGACCCAGCAGAGCAGACACTTCTGAGTTGGCCTGCAGAATATCAAATAGGGAAATTGAAGAGACGAAGCATTATTACAGAGCTCGAGTCCTAGACTAACAGCCAGTTCAACCTTTTTTTGCATATAAACACATCAAGCTCCAGAGACTTGATGAAGAAAAATAGAAAAATGTAACCCTACCTGAGTGAAGCGGAAAATGTTATCAATGAAGAGAAGCACATCCTGCCCTTCAGCATCCCTGAAGTGCTCGGCAACAGTCAAGCCGGTAAGTCCAACACGGGCACGGGCACCCGGGGGCTCATTCATTTGACCATAGACCAGAGCACATTTGCTTTCACTCTAGCACATAGATTTTATACATTCCATAAATAAATGTAAATATCATAAACATAACTCAAAAAGTGACTTGATACGCATATACATACCTGCTTATCACCGAGCTTAATGACACCACTTTCCATCATTTCTCTGTACAAATCATTACCTTCACGAGTTCGCTCTCCCACACCAGCAAAGACAGAGAAACCACCTGGAGAAACCAATGCGTACACAGTAAGCTAGACAAACAGGAGAATTGAACATATTTAGTCAATCAATTAAACCAAAATAATCATCAACCATGAGCTTTGGCGACATTGTTGATCAGTTCCATAATAAGCACAGTTTTTCCCACACCAGCCCCTCCAAACAGTCCAATCTTTCCTCCCCTTTGGTATGGTGCAAGCAGATCAACCACCTTAGAAAATGCAACAAATGAAAAACTTAATACACCTCCAAGTAACAAGGATAGCAAATATGGGAGTTTTTTTTCTATAAAAGAATTACCTTAATACCAGTAACAAGGATCTCTTGTTCAGTAGCTTGTTCAACAAAAGATGGAGCCTCACGATGGATTGGCAAATAGTGATCAGTCTCTGCAACAGATTCAATTAATTGGTAAGACTAGAGATTAAAGACTTAATATAACATTAATACCCTTCAATAGTGACAATTTCTTACTGAGATCGCCTCTCTCATCAATTGGTTCTCCAATGACATTGATGATACGTCCAAGAGTGGCTCTTCCAACAGGCACCTAACATTAAAAAGCATGGTAATTGTAAATCACAGCATATCATCAGTGGAGAATAAATGACAAACACCACAAGGCTAGACCATTAATTACATGTCCAGAAAAGAGAGAGAGAAAATGAGCAATAGAATTCAGCAACCAAGAACAATAACCAAATAAGGCAATAATAGCCCCAAAAAGTTGAACTTTACAAGAACTCCACCAACAAAAATATCAACACCATCACCAAATTCAATAAAGCATGCCGTCAAATAGTACAAATATATATCGGTTAACCAAAAGTATTGACTTTTTATCTTCACAAATCTGTAATGATAACATTTTCGATCCAGCAGCAAACATAAGTTGAAAGCAGACCAACGCAAACCCGAATCTTGATTTCACTTTATTTCGGGGGTTTGAGAGCATCTAAATAGCTTTTGGAATCAACCATTTGATAAGCTTGGCCGCAAATTAACAAATCATGATATCATATATCACAGAAATGATCAAATAATCCAAAATCCAATCACAGAAGGAAACAATTTAGATCTCACCCCAGTCCAACCAATTCTAAAATCCATTTCCACACCCCCACAACTGGAAAGAACCGGACTTTTAATCTTACAACAGCAAAAATCATTTTAAACATCAATTTGGTCACAATAACTCACTCTGATAGGAGAGCCGGTATTGAGTACTCTCTGGCCACGGACAAGACCTTCGGTACCATCCATGGCAATACACCTAACAACACTCTCACCCAAATGTTGTGCCACCTCGAGCACAAGGCGGATCTGATTATCAAGCACCTCAAGCGCCGTCAAGATCGGTGGCAGTCCTTCGTCAAACCTCACATCCACGACGGCTCCGATCACTTGACACACTGCTCCGATGGAACCTTTTCCGGTGAATTCGTCAGTGATCTTTCCACTCCCACCTGAAGGCTTAGCTGAGGAGGCCGGAGGTGAGGGGGCAGATTGAGCCGCCGCTGACGTGGCGTACTGGGCCACACGGTTTAGTAAAAAGCCAGCGGGGGAAGCGGAACGGCCGCTGGATTTAGCGGAAGCGAATGATGAGGAACTACGGCGGAGGGAGGCGGTAGAAGAGCGGAGGAGTGAGGCTAGGAGCCTCCGGGAGGCCATGGTTGAGAAAAGTTTTGATCTTTAGAGAGAGAAAGTGCGGAGCGGAGATAAAAAGAGGGGGACTAGGGTTTGAGAGTGAAATGCAAATGGTGCATTTCTAGAGTGGGGCAGTGTGTGAGTGTGTGTGGAGTTGTTACTGAGTTACTGCGATGAAATGCGGAAACCTGAAAAAATTTCTCCCTTTTTACCGTCTGTGGGTTGACTGAGTTTTTTCTTTTTTTTTCCTTTTATTTGGTCAATAATTTTTTTTCTTTTTTTATTAATCAGTTGATATTATGCGAATAATACTCCTTTCGTCCAATTAAATAGTCATTTTAAAAATAAAAAAATTTATCCTAATAAATAGTTTAATTTTAATTTTTAGATTATATACCTTATTAATATGTATAGTTCACAATTTACCGATAAATTTAATTTTTAGAAAATAATTGTATAAGTATAAAAAATAGTGTCAAAAGACGTGTTTAATGCTATGTCAAATTAAATTGGAAAATTTTGTTTAAATTATAACAATTATTTGCATAAGAAGCTTTAGTGAAATTTTAGCTTAAAATTTACGATTATCAAATTTTAAATTTGTTAAAATATGTAATTTTTTATTTTCTATTTTGACCATAAATCAATGATAACTTATTCTGAATAACATCCTTTTCTCAATGGGTGTGTTCGGCGCGCAGGAATGAGAATGAGGAATGAGTATCTGATTCATAAGATTAAAATTTTTATATTTGGTACGTACATGAATATAATAATTAAATTCTTAAATCTTTTGAAAGATAATCTGAAATTCATTTAGTGATTCATCAATTACCAAATATGATATGCCATTATTCCCATTATCATTTTCGTGCGCCAAACGCATCCGATGTGATTTTATATCGGCCACAATAGATGATTAAAAACATTATTACACTGTTATAGGGAAATATTCACATTTTTAGTATAATAAGTTAAGCGATATAAAAATAGGCAAATTAATCTCCTCTTTTGCACATACTTTGAGAAAAAATGCACTAATCTACCACTTAATTTCGTGTTGTAATTTTTAAAAAATAAAATAAAATTCGTGCTGTATGTGCATAAAATAACTTATCAAACAATAAACTTAAATAATTTCACAAACAAAAAAAATTTGAATAAATAAATAAAACTAGTTTGTTATAAGCTATCACTATTTACTAAAAAGTCGTAAAATAATTTTCCCATGTTTTTCTATATATCACTAATATATTACTGACCTGAATAATGTTATTTGAATTAAAATGTGTCATTTGCAAAAAATAAATATTAAATGTGTGAGCAACATACCACAAAAACAGAAAACATAGGGATCTGGTTTGCAAAATTGTATACGTAGACATAATTAGTACATAGTGCTTTTAAGGAAATATTACAATATGATCCCTATGTTTTTGTCAAAGTACAACCTGCTCTATATGGTTTGCAAAATTTACAACGTAGCCCCTTGACCAAATGTACAACATATTTGTACCAAATTACAACATGGCTCCTATGGGTGATAATTAAACCGGTAAACCAAATAAGCCACCAAAACCAAACCAAGTAAGTCACCAAAATCAAACCAAGTAAGTTGATTTTTGGAATTAGATGTTAGGCTCAACTTAACTAAGGGATTCGAATAAACCAAATAAGATACTCTCTCCGTTCCATTAGAATGGTCAATTTTTTAAAAATTTTGTGTTTCAATGGAAGAATTCACTTTCAATTTTTTTACTCCTTATACCCTTATTAATATAATTATATCAAATTAGTTATTGTAGGTATTATACATTGACATCGATAATAAGTTGTACATTAGTGAAAATTGATTATTCTAATTGAACGAGACAAGTAATATATATATATATATATATATATATATACACATGTGTAATTTGTAGTATGGAATCTATGGATTGTGTGATTTGTTGTTGAACGTATCTTGTTCTGATTGTTAATGTCTAAAATATTAATCTATTGGCTAATCAATCATAGCTCTAGTGATAAAACACTTTGTGCACAAACCATGAGGTGAATGGTTCGATTCGCATATTTGGCAAGAGTTACAAATTTTAAGCAAACTCTTGTTAGAATTTTAGGGCGACTCCCCGGTAGTGGTGTGTTGATGTTGTGATGTTACATGTCCCCATCATGGTGCCTCAAAGTACATGGTGTGCAAGCGTACGACTTCATCTCGTCTCGTCTCTTGAGTGGTGTAGAGGTCTCCAATATAGTGCCCCAAAGTAAATGATATCAAGTTATCTTACACAAATATCCATCCTAATTTGACGAATTCCAAGGTCTTTCAAAAAAATATATTAATCTATTGTGCTTTATGGTTATGAGTTTTAAATAATTGGATGAATACAAGTCATTGTGAACTTAATGACATACTAGTAAAACTTTTTTTTTTTATTTGGCGTAATTGAGTCCCAAACCAAATAAGTCATATTAAAATAGTCTAGTTTAGTTTTGTTTCTTATTTCAATTATTTGGTATTTGCATTCATTTTTGGTTTTTTTAAATTACACCGCGATCCCATGTCTATTTGTGAATATAACATGTCATCACTATGACAAACAATCTATCAAATAGAGCAAGACGCTAGTCGCATAAAAAAAAACGTGACTTGTTGACATAAATACCATTTTTTAGTATTATAAAGTGACAAAAACAACATATGTAAAATTTGTGCACTATTTCCATTTTTCAAACCATAAAATCCATAATCAAATTTATAAAATATATAACGAAAGACACTCCCCATTCATTTGGTGACCTATTTGGGAAAGAAATATTTGTATGGAGGAAATTTCTTTCGGAAATTTGTGAAGGAAAGAGGAAAAAGGAATACAATGATTTTTATTATTTTTTGAATTTATTTGAGTGGAGATTTATAGGGATTTTAAATTTTAAATTTTGATTTGAGTAAGAATTGAGCTTGTTTCTTTATGTAAAATTTTGGAAAAGAAAGTAATAATTTACCGAAAATGGAATGGAAAAGAACGTAGCCGAAAAAATCCTAATAGGAAGTTTCTTATTAAATGGGTTCATATATATACGACTAACGCAAGCAAGTTTATATCTTTTTGATAATAATTACATGCAATTTCAAGTGATATATTTCCATTAAAGAGTAACCATATCAAAATTTGAAAAGTATCTCACGTGTTATTTACATATATCAATTTTTTTTAATGGTAACACGGTCAAATTTGAATAATATATCATATGTTACTTATGGTTATCATTTTTTGTTCACTAGTATTATTGTATCAAATTCAAAGAGTATTAACCACGCTATTTAAGAGTATATGTTACGAACCATGCTATTTACGAGTATATGTTACTAACTATGCTATTTACACTTCTGTTATGTTTCAAGGATAACATTGTATCAAAATTGAAAAGTATCAACTGAAAAGGCTTATAACTTCTTTATTTGTTTTGACATGTTTTTGAAAAAATAATTTTTAATGTAAAAATATACTCCTTCCATTCCGTTACAAGAGTCCACTTTCACTAATGTATAATTTATTTTGAATGTCAATGTATAACACATAAAATAAATAATTTGACACACTTTATTCCATTTATATACTCATTAAGTATGAGTTAATTGTAGACCACACATAGTTATATTAGTAGGGGTTAAAGGAGTAAAAAATTTGAAAGTGCACTCTTGTATTAAAAAAAAACATTAAAATAGATCATTTTAATGAAATGGAGGGAGTAATAAAATATACAGTTAAATAGTAAAAGATAATTTCAATTTGATAAAATATTATTATAATATTTTAAATTTAGTGTGTAAATAGAAAACAAAACCCAAAAAAAAAAAAAATCATGGAAACGAAGAATGCCTTATAACGAATGTTAATATCCTAAAAAAGTCTAAAATTCCTGTTCGTTATCATGTTTTGTAACATGCTTTTGAAAACATGTTTTTGTACAATAAAATTTTAATGTAAAAAGTATTAGTAAATTTGTATTGAAAATGATAAAAAATAATTATAATATATTTAAATTTATTCTAAAAACAAAAATAACGAAATGTTTGGATCAAAATGCATTTTTTCCACGCAAAGGCCCACTGCATTAGTGGCGCCTTTCTCTAGTCCCGGCTTTCCAAGCCCGGAACGCTGCCTCCCCTTAGTTCCCTCTAAATACGAACACTTTTTTTTTTTTTTTTTTTCTTCTTCAAATTACTCAATCCTCCTATCATCTACGCCGCCAAGGTCCCTCTTATTGGTAAGTCTTTATTTTTATTTGTGGGTTTCTTCAAGTAAATGAGTTGTCTGTTAACTTTGGGCCAATTTATCTGGGATTTTTTACGCATTGTTTAGGTTATGTATTGCTTGGTTTTTCCTATTGAAAGGCTGTTTTTTTCCTCATTTTTGAATATATATGAGTGTTATTCTTGAGCTCCCAGTTTGATTTGGGATTTTTCACATTGTTTTAGTAAGGCATTCGCCCATATAAAATGCTGATGGTGAAGCTCTGGTACATTCTTATGCAATTATTTTACAGAAAGTTTCGACCTTTATATCAATTGGTATGAGAATAGAAGAGGGGTTAGGTTCTATGTGTTTCATTTAACTTTGGATTAGCTAATCCTTCCAAAAAGAAAAGAAAAAAAAAAAAAGCTATTGCTTTTGTATTTGTATATGGAAATCAATACCTTTTTTTTTTTTTTCTTTTTTTAGGAATTGATTTTTTCAATTATTTATTTAGGACCAAGGAGTCTAATCTGTTGATAATGTATAATTTTATGTTTTTTGTTTTTTCTTATAAATATGTTGAACTTTACACTAGTGTGTTTTTGGCACCCCAATCTGGCTCTAGAAAGAGCTGTTTGGCATGGATAGGATCCCTAATTACGACTTCATATTCTGCGGATTTGTTGATTTGAAGGATGTAATTTCCTTTTCATGTTTGTGGATCATGTATAGTGGTGGGGTTGTGCTCTTTTCTGCCTGGGTAACGCTAAGGCTTTTGTATGGTAAGTACTTTGAACTAGATCATTTCTGCTGAGGAGCTATAATGACTCAACTTTTGGATATGTCTAAGTTACAATTTGAACCTGTTTTTGGTGATAGAACAGTTTGCCCTTTAAATTTCTCACATGATAGATATAAATTTGGTCATAATGCATATTATTGATCTTTCACTTCTTTTGGGTTTCATATTTTATAGCCTTCCTTGTTTGTATCAAGATGAAGAAGTTGAAGGAGGGTAACAAGGAAGAGTTTCCTTTAGATCTTACACATGATCTTGTGGTTGATATTCTGTCAAGACTCGATGTTAAGACACTCTTCAGACTAAAGTGTGTCTCGAGAACATGGCTCAACATAATTTCTGACCCTCTTTTTGTTAACACACACCGTCAGCAGTCAATGAAGAATATGAAATATCTCTCCCTGTCAACTTGTGTATGTCCTGATGATGAGTACCTTTCAATTCTGTCATTTTATTCGATCTGCAGTCAAAATTATAGGTGCAGCAAGCTATCCAACTTTACATTAATGTATGATGATATTTGCCCTATCGCATGTGATATAGTTTGCTTTAAAAACTGTAAGAATATCTATCTCTGTAATCCTAGTACACTTGAAATTTGTGTTTTACCAAAACCGTCGACTAGTCTTTACTGTACAACACTTGGGTTTGGCTATTCAGCTCAAGTAATGAAATATAAAGTGGTGCGCTTGTTTCCAAACAGCTCAAGATGTCATAAAAAGTCTAAGACTGAAGTTGATACTAAAATTAAGGGAATGCGATGTAAGATCCTTACCATTTCTGATGACACTAAGGTTGATTCTTGTTCTTGGAAGTCTTTGAGATGTCCACGCGGTGTTTATCCTCGAACGATGTCTGCAAATGGAAGAATATACTGGTTGATTGATCACAAGGCCTCTCTTCATACTTTGAGAACTGAGGAATTGATCCTCTCCTTTGACATTGCAACTGATACTTTCAGCATTTTACCTAGGCCCCCTGGTTGGCCATTGGAAGGTTACAAGAATGCACTTATATTCATGGTTATGGATGGAATGCTATGCATTACAGACAAGAGAAGTATGCAGAAGAATGCAATTTTAGATATATGGATGCTGAAGGAGAATTACCTTTGGACAAAAGTGTATAGCATTAATTTGCTTGAATATAGCTACAACGGTACAACCTTGTCACCGTGGGTAATTCGTAATCTGCATCCAGAATGTATGATTGGTGGAGAAATTGTATTTGAACCGGGTTCACGGATTGAGCATTTAATGGAGGGCAGGTTCTCATGCAACATAGAGAGCAAAACTCTCCGCAAAATTGCCTTTCCACTCAGACTCTGGAACATTGGCACATTCTGGGAAAGCTTTTTTCGGCTGAAATGAAACTACACCCTTCTAAGTTGGATCTGCTTGCTCATTATCAATCATGGTAAAGACATTCCTCTTCTATTTCTTTCTGATGTATGAATATTAGGTAGAGAAATTCTTCCATTAATTTCCTTGTTATTCTTAGTTCTAACAGAGAAATGACAACATTACTAGGTTAATGAAGAGAAGAGGACATACTTCTTGAGCTATAAGGTATATCAGTATGTGCAAGCTACAGATCAGCCCCTACTGGCAAATACTGATCCATAATGCAAATGTCAAGTTAGACTGTTGTGTGATTATATCATAGAGGAATTTTGCTTTTGTCCCTGTTAGTGCATGACGGAAACCTGACAGCTTTGTTCCCAGTATGTGCTGCGATGTCTTTATGCAACTATGGCAGCTATTATCTACTAAGAACAGATTGCTGAATATTCATGTTGATGCTCTGATGAAGCTGAGTCAATTATGTTTCTTGTTCTCAACGTGGCTTTTTTATTTGGAGCATAGTTCAGATGTTTCTTTGTACTCCTTTCTTGACATTGGAGCTAGTATCTCTCTTCCATATGAAGGGAAGATCTGCTTCCAAGCACTTTAAGACTTTACATTGCAGACATTTTGATGCTCAGCTTATTGTTATATTTTGACGTCAATTCTCAAATTTGTGTAGTTCCCTTCTCGGTTGATGCATCTCTGTGCACTTAATAATGTTCCAACAGAGTTAAACCAACTTCCCCAAGCTTCACTATAATGTAACACACAGAGTGATAAAGATGTTAATAACCTTTAGCCTCCTCAGAAGTATGGTAATTTTTCACCAATTTTAGGAAATAGTTTCGCCATCTTTAAGTGTCTGTTTTAGATTTTGGGCCTCCAAAGCTCCAAATTAAAACTGAAAAGGGATGTATTAATATCCCAAAAAAGAAAAATAAAAATGGAATTATGGCTGCAACCCCTTCCCTTCTGCCAGAATACGAAACCCTTTTTCATAATCCTCAATCCTCACCTATAGCAAAGCCATATCAACTTTGCCGCCGAGGTTCCTTTATTGGTAAATATGTTTTCTTTCTCGAACTCTCATCCCCCCATTGATAATCTTACTCTTTCTTTACTTTTTATTTGTGGGTTTCTTAAAGTAAAATGAGATGTCTGTTCAGTTTCTAACCTGTGGGTCATCACTTTTGAACCCTCACACTTATCTGGGGTTTTTCACATTGTTTATGTTCTGCAGGATGCATTTGTCTGGAATGGTTCATTCTTAATGTGGGATTTTTCATATTGTTTTGGTTAGACATTTTTACTTTGCATGACCTGTATGGTTTCTGCGATATTTGATAAAAAGTTTCTACCTTAGCTCTTTCTGTACCATTCCATTCAACTTTGGATTAACTTATGTATTTGAATGCACCAGTTAATGCATGATGTTATGAAAATCATATATATTACGTAAATTTGAATGTTTACTCCAAGGATTTTTTGTTTTGGTATGAAGTATGAAGTACTCTGTTAATGATGCATAGGTTTTTTGATTGATGTGTTGAACTTTGGTACCAAAAAAGCTACATCTCACAATCTGGCTAATGTTTACTAAACTCTTGTCCAATTATTGCTTTGAAATTTTCTCACATGATAGATATAAATCTGGCCGTTTGCATATTAATATGCTTCCACTCCTTTTGGGTTTCATATTTTACAGCCTCCCTTAGATGAAGAAGTTGAAGCAGGAGAACAAGGAAGAGGTTCCTTTGGATCTTGTAGCTGAT